>OY855911.1:3395575-3608075 GCA_963693305.1 Meandrina meandrites
ATTTTCTCGATGCTACTAAGGGTAAACAACATGTCTGTTATTTTTGCCTGTTTTTGAATTGGCGCGTTAAAAAACTGGCGTGAATTATAATATCAGGATTTAGGACAATCCACTTCACAAATCGTGGATATATATGCAAAAGATATCTTAATATTTGTGCATACATCATAAGTCATAAGCTAAACATTTACGCGGTTAATGTCATAAACTAAACTCGTGCAGTTATGCTGAAAAAGTTAAGTTTTTGATATGCACTGCTCGGGATCTGAGATTAATTTATTATTTTTCAGGGTTGTCTAATCACCAGCTGCCTCAATGGTGGATCTTGTTTGCCCGACAAGAAAAATCAAACCTTTACATGTTCATGCAAACCACCTTGGACTGGAGAAGCATGTGAAGCTAAAATAGGTAATTAAGAACTTTTCTTTACTAAGAAGCGTAGTGCCTGTTTTAAACGTCGCATTTTACATGCGCCGAATAAAATACTAATTCAAGTCGACTCGAATTAAAAAAATTGTCATTTGGTTTTAAACGTCGCATTTAATTGTGTCGCATTTTATTTCAAGTCCAAATATAAAAACCAAAAATTATACGTCGTGGTTCAGGTTGTCCACAATACGCAAAATCTGGTCATTTCACTTGTTGTTTTTCAAAGAACGGCTATGAAACCAGGCCTGGGATTGACTTTTTGGTGGATAGCCAACGCATAGCAAAATATTTTTTTATTCTTGGCCAATCTTGCAGTCTTCTTGCAGAGAAGCAAAGACGACAAAACAAACGGGATTACCTTTCAGCAATCAAAGGATTCAGTGCTCTATTCCTCACTTAATAATACAAGAACCGTTTGCAAATAAATACCTCCCTTCAGTTGAAATTGTTTTGCCAGAAGGCTGCCAATTTGCACCTTACTTATTCCAATCTCAGTGCTCACAATGCTAACATTTGGAGTTTAATTTGACTGATAGTCTTCAATAGTTATTTGCTCGAGGTGACATCACCCATTCAAGATGTGAAGTAAAAGATAAATTAAAATATATAAGCACCTTTTTAAGTTTACATAGCCGGTAGTAATAAACATTTTTTAGACAATTATAAGTTCTCTTTGACAGGTTTTATTGCCTTCAGAAGCAAAATATGAAAAGTATTTTTTCGCGACAATTAAATGTTCTTATTAAAAAGTGCTAGACGCGAGCAATTTCGTCAAATTTTTCCCCCAACAAATTGTTTGTCCAAAAGCGTCTTTGCCAAGGAAAGTCACGCATACATAATTAATTAGGAAATGTAATAAAATTTAAGCTGGCCATTACATATTGAATACTTCGGTATACAGTATTCCGTCAATTGTAAATCAGTTATTGCACGTTCTCCTCCCCCCCAGGGAAAATATAAATAGGGTTAAGTTTTCCATAGCTGGCAAACACAGACGGATTTTCGGCTGTGTATGCTATGCTTTTCTTTATATTTTGATAAGAAAATACGGCAAGTGGTTCAGAGCCACTTAAAGCATTAAAAATTCTCTGGACTAGCCCTTGAACTATCTCGGGAGAATTTTTCAAATCTTTTACTGCTGATTGCATTAATTCGGCTATACAAAATGAGAGCCACCGAGCACGTTTGTATACTAAGTTGTAGACAATTCAAGATTAACTAAAGAGTGTTTTTAATATGTTATACTGTTGCTATAACAACCTGAAATGTCAAGAAGACGACCACAATTTGTTCACTTGCATGATTGGCCATCTCTTTGAAACTATTATAGCAGCATCATCAGATAAATAGTTGTAGCACTGATTCATCAAAGTGCTAGATAGTTCTGTGACAATTACAAGCCACTTTTTGTTTAAATTGAAAAGACAAACGGTTTCTTCTATGACCTGATAGATTTTCCGCAAGCCTGGGTTCTACATGGATATACAAGTTACCATGTCAACGACACTCCTACCCTTAAATGGAGCGACGCTCGAATGATGTGTCAGCATCTGGGAGGAGACCTCGCTATAGTCAGATCAGCAGAAGAGAATGAATTCATACTTGACCTGCTAAGGAAGCAGCAAACGGTACAAGCTGATGGTGCGTGGCTTGGATTGCGCAGAAAGGCTGACACTAAGTTCTACTGGATCGATGACACTCCACTACAGGGACAGTATTCTGCATGGTCGGGTGGAGAGCCAAATAAAGTTCAGGAGAAATGTGTGCACATATATGCGGGTTCGTACAGACCGGGAAAGTGGAATGATAATTACTGCAACATGTCCGAGTCAAACTTGAGTAACGCGCCAGTGATACTGTGCCAGAAAAAATACATCTGAGGCAGCCACTTAATTTTCGATTCTCTGGGCGCTGAATTTGACTAACTGGGGTATACTTAAACTCCGTAGGACACGTAGGACAAGTGTGAATTGTACCCACTAGGAATGATATCTATCCGGATTTCGCTCTGGCCTGCAAGGAGGCTCACCTTTGGCACGCGCGAGCGGCTAAGCCGCAATAAGCACTTTCTGCCCAGAATCCTCCCTGCCGGATCGCTTTGCTCGCAGATTCGCTTTTCGCATCGCTGGCGCGTGTGAACCAAAGGTGAAACTGTTCGCAGGTTAGATTTCGGTCTGGATGGGCTAGCTTGATAAAATAATCAGCTGCTGTGGTTGCTTGTGATATCGATGTATGCCACTTCAGCCTCCAGCTTGCGAAATTTTAAACTCTGTTAAACGCAGTTCCTAGCTTGCACTGAATACTCAAGATGTTATCAGTTTAAAGTAAGACAGAATGCTGCAATTTGAATGTTACACCTTTCACTACAAAATTGAATTTTCGTGTCAATATACCATACTCATGATAGCCGCCATGATGGTTTTCATATTATAATGCAAATTAGCCACGCTGTCTGTCTGTCAATAATAATCGATAGTAATCATTGAAAATCGATGGTATCAATGGAATCGATCACTATACTAGTAAAAGAAGTTAAAAACTTCGTAGGTTGTGTGGCACCTGCGGTTCTGATAATTAATTGTGGTAAATTGTTAACTATAATTGCCAAAATCCTTCAAAAATCCATAAATATCTTCTGGACGTTTTGGCCTTTGCCCTTCATCAGTGGATAATGTCGGTTTGAAATTCGCCACGAGATTAATTGATTTTCAAAATTCAAAAGTTCTGTCCCCTACATGGGAACCTCGGTAAAAATGAAAATCAGTACTGGAGATCCAAGAGTCTTGTACGTTTCCGTCCCGGGGCCTGTTGAAAAGCGACCATTCGGGACTATTGGTGGCAGTGAAAAAATGGGCCCAGTTGCAGGATCTTCAGAGATGACATTGAAGTTGTATAGCAGGATTTGTTTGATTTTAAGTAATCTAGTAAAGGGGTTAAATGACAATCTTTTGATTACCAACACTCAAATTCACTCCCATAATACACGTCAGTTTGATCATCTTCATGTTCGTTTCAAAAACTTTATGTCGGGACAATATCCTATAAGGGAAAGAAACTTTGGAACAGCCTGAGCTCTGAAATTAAACATAAACCAAGTGTCCAGTCTTTGAAAAATAGCATGTATAAATCGTTTTTTGATCCATTCTTCCAATTCATTAATCTTTGATGATTGTAAATCACTACCACGTTTTGCTTAAAATTTTGTCTTGTTAAGCATACGTTAACATGTTGCACGTTGATGTTTGATGTTTTGACGAATGGAAAGCAAAAACGACCGTGTTGATCAAACGTTCGATGGTTCCCTGAGAGGGTCGTACAGGGGTATTCTCGTCACGCGTGATTAGCTGATTTTATTTTCCGTGAAACGTGAATTTAATAAATTTATTCTTCGTGACCCGTGACCAGAAGGTTTTGCGTGACACGTGAAGAGCTTGAATTAATAACCGATATTCGTGATTTCACCGCTTTGTTGACTTTATTTTGCGTGATTTTGAGACGCGAGACCTCAAATGTGATCTCCATATAATTATCGTAGCGTCAAACACTCTTTGTAGAGTAAGAACAGGATAAAAGAGTATGTTTCTTTCTTATTTTCGTAATTTCTTAATCAATTTTGATTTCTTCAAACACTACTTGCAGCGTAAGAACAGGATAAAAGAGTACTTATTTTCGTGATTCGGGAAAATGAAATTTCAATATCCGTGATCCGTGATTCGTTATTTTTTTCGTCCTTGAATCGTGCCAGAGACCCCCCTGTACGACCCTCCTTGTAGATGATCATAGACTGGAACTGGGGAACTTTCTGTCTTTCTGTCTTTCCACTTTGTCATAAAGATTGGGAAGTGTATCAGTAGTAAGAGGGGTTCCCAGGTTACCCTAATAGAGCCGCCAATTCAAAATGGCCGCCAATAAAAGTTCGAGAGATCGTGACATCACGGCCATTGTACCACTTTTTAGCTTGTCTGGCCGGCGGCTACCTGGTTAAAAATGGCGTCAGCAAACCGGTGGGGATTCTGCAGGATCGAGGCATAAAAAAAAGCAATGATGATGTAATAAGTTTTATAACTTGCTTAAGTCTTCCAAACCAAAGGATTTTGGGGTCAGTAGTTTAACATTTCAGCTAGAACATATGAAAAATGGAAAATCTTTTAAACGGTCTTAAAAGTGGCATCCTTCGACAATGTAAGAGTTTTGAAACGCATCAATGTACCTGAACGAAAGCGCAGACGCTTGGAATATATCAAAAGGAAAGTTTTCAAAGCGCGTTTGTGTAGACAGGGTTTTAGGCTGGTGGATTATGATGCTATCTGGTTCCCTTTCCCTATCCTGTCCTTACAAAATCAGTTAACAAAGGAACATTTGGCTTCTTCTTTCCCTCTAGCTGTCTTCCTACGTAAGGTGTTTTCGTGATACAATGAACTTCGCCAGTTATTTATTATGGTCAACGAGTTTATTGCTGATCATTTGATCCAGTTGACCGTTCATAACGTCACATCCGGTAAAATCCAATTGTACATAATTGCTTGTAAATGTCATCATCAGTAGAACATTTGCATGATGACGCCAGTTGACTACAACTACCAGAATCCTTCGGGTTTCGTTTTTCTTCTGCAAATTGCAGGCGTTGTTATTTTTACCCTGCTGGGAATACAACATTTAAATGAGAACGGGGAACAAAATGAATTCTGGTAGCTTTAGTCAAATGCCGCTACAGTGCACGTGAAAGTTGTCTATTACAGAGAATTTAATCCATCCCTTTATACAGCTATGTACTACCTAGTACGCGCAATAGATTTCCTACCAACTAATAAGAAAAATCATTGGAATTATCCCCTTTTTACTGAACTTAAAAAAAATCACCAATATTAAAAAGTCACAATCCTGTTAGGCGACAGATTTTGAATTGAGAATTCGACCTGTCTATTTGTTCTTGCTGGACTGCGTGTTGTGCAGTAACAGCAGAAATTAAAGCGCAAAAAGCCACGGTAGTCAGAAGTCGTGCAACCCGATGCAAAGAATGGGTGTTTGCACCACTAAAAAGGTGGCCTCTTTATTCGAGCTGAAATCACTAACCTATTCGAAAACAGCTCAGTTCAAATTCTATGTTAGTCTTCAGAAGTACTGACAGTCAGTTTAACGGTTTGCGTCCAAGCACTCTATCGATCAATCTTGATGCTTGAACTACTGGCGGTACTTTTTGCGAAGTAGTCCCTTCTTCTTAAAACAAAAATGTGAATAAAACTACGTCAACTAAGTGGCTCTTAGCTATAGTCTATCCTAAACCCAAACTAATATAAGTATGTCAGAATTATTGTACGATGGAAGTAGCAGTAGTTCTACAATCCTTGTCTGGAACGCAGTCGGGCTAATTCTCTATCTATAAACCTCAACCTAAATGATTTGATAAAAGAGTAAAAAAACATAGTGGAAGAGTGAGAAGAATGTCACTTGTCTGTGTGGTAGTGTTAGATGAAACGAAGCAAACTCTTAAAGAGGCTATGTCACGAGTGTTTGGTATGAATTTAACAAGGCACACGAGAAAAAAAGCAGGCCGCTGTTTTTCAAGTTTCAGCTCTCCTGTCTAGTAAGAACCATTTTAAACCGATTATGCGTTGGTCTCCTTTAAAAATGCACTTTTACTTGTCTTTCTATTGGATATCTAAGACCAATTTGAGTATAAAAATGTTCTTAGCTCTTAATTAACCCGAAGTTTGGGTCCCCAAAGACCGAAAAATAGCCATGACATAGCCCCTTTAAATGAAGAATTTTGAAGGCCGATTTAGACGATACGGTGTCGTTTTGCAGCTTCCACGTGTGTAAATGCAACTCTTCTCTTTCAATATTGCCTGAGCATACGATTTTCGAGGAGTTTTAAAAACTTGTTTCAAAATCCCACGACATTTCAGAAGTCGTGCTCTACGAGTTGCAAGTTGCATTTACTCAAAACGTCAGTTGTATCACCGTAATTTGGGTCCGAGTTTAATTTCAATTTGTAATGCACATTTGAACAAGCCTGGGCTTAGAATTTTTGTAATAGAATAGTTTATTTATTATCGCAGGCTTCCCGTGTAAGCCTGTCGCCTTCAACGATGTTCGTACCACCTAAATCGGCTAAATCATGATAAATATGAATATGATATGGACATGATGATATGATAGTAAAAACGGGAGTTTCATCAATGTTTGCGAAAGAAAAAAAAAAGGAAACGCACTATCAGCCCTAAATGTCCTGCCGTCTATATGACCCCTAACGGGCAAAAATGTCCCAGCTTTCACATGTGCATCTTCTTCTGTCAGATGTGGTGATGTAAATGCCAGGACAGGTTCGGGTTCTGATGTCCTTGCCGTCTTCGCTCAGCCAATACCCTCGGCCGCGCTTTATGGAATATTGTATGAAGACGTTGTCACCCTTCTGTATTGGCTTTCCTCGACAACCAACTCTTGTATCGCTTGAACACCTGCCTTCACGTCCGGGTGAATAAATCCAGAATCTTTCTCCGCGACATTTCCTTGTATCTCTGGAATCCCACCTGCCGTAACCGGGACAACTCCTCGTCGGACAAACACCCCCACTGCCCCAGCAACTCAGCCAGTGGCCCGCTCCGTAATAAAGTGCGATTGAGTCGCCATATCTGACAGGTTCCCCAGGACTGTAATGTGTCAAGTACAGTACGAATGTTTCACTGCTGCACGATGTCCAATCGCTGCCCGTCATTTGACTACCAGGACAACCTCGAAGTTTGCAACGATCAACACCACAGTTGACAGTGCAATAACAGCTCAACCACTGATTTCTTTTGGCGTTGCTTCTTAATGCTATCAGGTCACCCGAGCGAATGAAGTTTGGACATCGAGACTTACTTTCGTCATCGTTGTTGAGACAGTCATTATCTCCATCACAGAGCCAAGTTTTGTTTATACATCTTCCATTCGAACATCTGAACTTCCCGTACCGAGCAGAGCAGCAATCTTGGGTCTCACATTTTGTAGTTTGGTAATTTGATCCACCCTGGTCTCTTTTGCAGTTATTGACATTGCTTGTTCCTAAGCAACGTCTGTAACGGAACTTGACTCCTCCACCGCAGGTTTTGGAACAACGACCCCAGTTACCAAAATTTCCCCAAAGGTATTTACATTTTGGTTGAGAGTCCCATTTCAGGGTATTGCCGATCCTCTTGCAAGTAACTTTTCCCGGAGTCGAGCGCCTCTGCTTGTCGCACCTTAAAGTCACAGTCATGCCTTCGAAGGTCAACTCGTCCTTGCACGAAACACTCGTACCAACAACACTAACAGGACCACAGCTGTATTTCTTCCAGTATTGGTTGTATTTCTGCTGTCGACCTTTGAAGATGTTTCGGATGTACTCTGCTTCTTTCTTGTACTTTTTGCGGAGGTCTTCTGTTTTTCCTTTGGTTTCAAGCAACCACTTTTGATGCAGTAACAGCGCCTCTCCCAATGCTTGATCCAAGTAGGCTAAGCTGTCCCTGAAACCCTTGATATCTTCATTGTACTTTGCCGAGCAACCGCCTCCATTGTGATTTAGGTATTCTCGCTTGTACGAATTATAGATGTCATTTCCAGGGGTGTCTAAAGTACCTTGACCAAGAATCATCTTTTTCAATCTGTTCTGTAGCTTATAGGTAGAGACTGTCTGCAAATACTTATCGAGTTTTCGGCCAAACTGATCAAAAGTCATCTCGTTCTTCTGCAGTTTTGCATAGAGGTCAGCTATATCTTCGACGTTGTAAATGATTTGAGAATGCTTGATGATGTTGTTCGTATGAGCAAAGGAGGCCTTGATCTTCTGTAAAACCACGTTTAACTTCTTGGACAACGACCTTATGGAGAAGAACACGTCTACAGTGGTAGGAACGTAATTTACAACTTTGAAAGTTTTTCTTAATTCCGCGATCAGCTTTTCGATGGTGTCGTCAAAGTCTAAGCGTTTTTCACACGATTCTCCCTCGTAGCTCTTGTCACAGATACATTGATGAGTTTTCGTAAATGGTATTTGCCTACACTGACCGTGACTATTGCAGCTGTCCGACCGACATATGTCCTTGACACTGTTGATTGCTGATGCAATAAAAGCCCACGTTCGGACTTTCTTTTTCAAGCGATTGGCACAAAGGGTACTGTAGGGAATTCTGGAGCACTGTTTTTTAATATCAGCAACCCGTTCAAGCGTCAAGCTTCCGCATCTCTTCTTGGAAAGAATATTATCAGCGGCGTAGATATAGTCGGAATTGCACCCGTGGCATCTTTTGAAAACCAGTAAGGTCTTGGCTTGTGTAATGTCAATGCAGTTTGCAGATGATTTTGTGTCCTCGTGGACCACAAAATACGCCTTTACCTTCTTGGGATCCGACCGGTCTTCTAACCGAAAGTATGTACTGCCTCTCAACTCAAGACCATGAATCCTTGGACGGTCATTCTTGACTGCTGCCACAGCCCAGGTGTACCAGGGGTACTTGACTTTAAGTTCATTAAAGATGGCTCGAACTATGCTTTCCTGAGCAGATCCCCTCATATTCTTCAAAATCTTGTTAGCATCCCTCTTAGCGTGGTTCAGAGAGTTTCCTCTGCAGTGCCAGACTCGATCGTCAAAGGCTCGACGAATTTTGAAAAAGTACGTCTGGATGTCTTTGAAACTTTTCTTGGCTCTGGTTTGGTAGCCCTTGAAATAATAGTAGGTCATTTTCTGCTGGGCAGCGCTGGTCATTATGTTTTTGACGAGGATCATTAATTCTGACAGCTTTGTTACATCGCAGCCAAATTGAGCAATAAATATGTCGAAGATGTTTCGTTGGGTGATAGCTTTTGGGAGGGCTGCCATTCTGTAGAGGTTCAGAAGGTTGCCGTCCAAGTTGTTGTTTTCGTAGTATTTAACGTATTCTTCGGCGAGCTTTACTTGGTCTATTCGTCGTGTTTTGGTCTCCATTAGCTTTCGGATGTTGGCTAGTTTCTTGGCTCCATTCCTCGATTTATACTCCCACTTGATCCAGGCAGACAAGAAAGTGTTGAAAGCAGTATTCGCCTTGATAGATTTTTCTATTTCGTCGAGTTTCTCGTCCAGACGATCCAGCTTGTTATTGACTTCGTTGAAGCGTTTGTTAATCAAGCCCGTGATGATATCGAGCTCACTTGGCATGAAGAAAGTAAAGACAAAACTTGCAATTGCAGAAGCAGCCTGCACTGCTTTGAGGGCTTTGCCAACTTTGGAACTGATCTTGGCTAATTTCGTCTGCTTCTCCAATAGTTTAGCGCTTTTCGATTGAGCCGACACTTTCTGCAACTCTTTGATGACCTCTCTTTGAGCTTTATAATCTTGATCAATAGAATTCAGGACAAACTGAGCAGTATCGAGAGCCGAAGTTACCTTGGCCTGCTCTCCAGGGTCCAACTTAGAACTTACTGAACAGAAAAACCATGAAAGCCACAGAATTTCTGCTAGCCAAACTACCTTCCTCATTCCTCTGACGAAAACAAATCCCGCGTCAATTATACTGCAAAGAAATAAAAAATAAAACAAGTTTTAATACATTGGAGCAAAATTCATCTTTCTTGCATGGAGAAAGGGTGATTTTGGTAAAGATAAATTATGGAAAAACGACTTATCGCGAGAATGGTTTTCGCCTCAAAAAAAGATCGGAAACAAGAGTTTGACGAACCTGACCGAACTCCGATAACACCTAGCACACTAAGCGGGTGCGCATTCTGGCTCAGTAAAATAGTGCGTATCCGGAGAAAAAAAACTTGAGCGGAAAAAGCAGCAAAATGCTCTATCTGTAGGATTATTCTAGGCAGGGAAGTCAGTCACAAACTAAGAGTTCCTTTTAGGACTGAAATTTAATATTATGAAACTGGCCTTTAAAAATAATTTTGTTTTCAAGAAAACAATCGGGCCATCAGGACACCTTGTTATTTCATCCAGCGTAATTTTGGCACTGTTAGCTACAAATCGAAGAAACAGGTTGGCCCAAATACCTGTAAAAGAAGTGCCCTTTATAGCTTTCTGATTTCGTTGCGACACCTAGACAACATAATAATCCTTCTGTTGCCTAGTCTCATTTCGATCGAAGTGTCGAGATTGCTTCGAAATATGTTTACACAGCAAGGTCAAGAAAAAGAAATAATTCATTTTAATTTTCTCATCAATTTCGAAGCCATAAGAGGTTGGTTTCCGTCAATATAAGCCTTTTTTCCGTATAATGAATAGTTTAATTCTAAACGAAGTGAGACAGCGGTTAAGTTCCTTAGAGCTGTAAGTCACCCGGCGATAGAAAATAGCTACTTTTTCGTATAAATATCCAAAACTATAGGCAACGATCATTTTTCACGACAATTGCTTAGCTACACGTAGTACGAAGCTGAGCGACTATCGCAGCCATTAAGCACATACTAAGCGGATCACCTTGAATTTAGAATAGATCACCAAAATAGGGGTCCACCGCAAAATTCCCACGAAAACGAAACCGTCGGTAACGAGGAATAGTTGCGTAGTCAGAGAGGTTACCGTTTCTAAAAATACTGAAGCAAAATTACGTTTTGCGTAGGTCTAAATATTCCATTGAACTCACCTGTTGAAAGATGCTCACGCAAAAGTCACTCAAGCGAATGAACTGGTGGTTTGGCTACATTCAAATCTAATATTTATACCCTCACAAGGAGAAAAGCAGGAAGTGTATAATAGGGATGACTGATAATCCACTCGTCAGCAAGGCACTTTTAACAATGTAGTTCATTGACAGTACTACGGGATTGAGTCAAACGAATTGTCTGTGGCAGTGTAAACATTTGAAAACGTATTTGCGATGGTGCAAATCCTCTACCCCGTCTCTGCTTTAGAGTAAGAAAATAAGACACTTTTCAAGCAATTAAAAGCGTAACTCATTTTTTCATTTCATTGATATCGCCTAAATCCTTTCGCCTTTTCGAATGCCGTGGCAAATCATTCAATTGATGAATGATTTGAAATGTGTCAATCGAAACAAGGAAGTTTTAATACTCAAGATTTTCAAGTGCGAATTTTCAATTAATTAATAAGCTCGCCTGATTTGAGATAAGGCCATTCCAGCAAATTAACCGGTTCGTATCGTTTTGTTTAATTTTACACAAACGTCTTTGTAATCAAATCTGTTAATTTTTAAGTCTCTTTAATCATAGATCGCAAAGCGGAAACTGAATTATCAACCCTGGCAATGTTTGCATTCACCTTCTTTGTTAGAGGTAATACTACTCAAATCAAATACATCTAATTGAGTGTACAAAATAACTGATCCCATCATGGCGTAAATAGTTTGGTAACTGGAAATAGTCGATTTTCAGTTCTAGTATGTTCATTTTAAGTCTCTGTATGTTTTGGAAACCGCGATGTTTGCAATGGGAAGAAAAACACTTGTCTAATCTTATGTGACAGAGGTAATGCAGTTCAAATCGAATATGTCTAATAGAGTTTTTAAAATAAAAATTCCATCATGGTGTAAGTACTCAAGTAAACTGTAAGTCGATTTTTCAGTATTATTCTGCTTATTTTAAGTCTCCTTAAGTTTTGTAAACCGAAAAGCGGAAGCTGAATTATCTCCAAATGTTTGCAATGGGAAGACAAACACCTGGCTAATCTTCTGTGATAGAAGTAATGCAGTTCAAATGGAATATATCTAATTGAGTCTATAAAATAAAAATACCAGCATGGTGTAAGTACTTTAGTAAACTGCGAGTCGATTTTTCAGTTTTAGTCTGCTTATTTTAAATCTCCTTAATTTTTCAGATTTTTGTAAACCGAAAAGCGGAAGCTGAATTATCTACTGATGTTTGCAATGGGAAGACAAACACCTGTCTAATCCTCGGTGTCAGAGGTAATGCAGTTCAAATCGAATATATCTAATTGAGTCTATAAAATAAAAATTCCAGCATGGTGTTAGTCCTTTAG
The DNA here is from genome assembly GCA_963693305.1 of Meandrina meandrites. NCBI lineage: Eukaryota > Metazoa > Cnidaria > Anthozoa > Scleractinia > Meandrinidae > Meandrina > Meandrina meandrites. The sequence goes on from OY855911.1 coordinate 3,407,937, forward strand.
TTAACTGCGAGTCGATTTTTCAGTCTTAGTCTGTTTATTTCAAGTCTGTTTATTTTTTGGCCGAAAAGCGGACGCTGAATTTTAAACTAATGTCGAATCTTCCGTGACGGAGGTAATACAGTTCAAATGGATTATATCTAATTGAGATTATAAAATAAAAGTTCCATCACGGCGTAAATATTTTAGTAAACTGTGAGTCACTTTACTAGTCAGTCTATTGGTCTGCTTGGTCTCCTTAATTCTTGTAAATTTAAACTGCAAAGCGGGAGGCTAAGTTATCTACCAACGGAATGTTTGCAATGGGAAGACAAAACACCTGTCGAATCTTCTGTGTCAGAGGTAATGCAGTTCAAATGGAATATATCTAATTGAGCCTATAAAATAAAAATTCCAGCATGGTGTAAGTACTTTAGTAAAGTGCAAGTCGATTTTTCGGTTTTATTCTTCTTATTTTAAATCTCCTTAATTTTTGTTAACCGAAAAGCGAAAGCTGAATTATCTACCAATGTTTGCAATGGGAAGACAAACACCTGCCTAATCTTCTGTGACAGAGTTAATGCAGTTCAAATCGAATATATCTAATTGAGCCTATAAAATAAACATTCCAGTGTAAGTACTTTAGTAAACTGCGAGTCGATTTTTCAGTTTTAGTCTGCTTATTTTAAGTCTCTTTAATTTTTCAGATTAGCGGAAGCTGAATTATCTACCAATGTTTGCAATGGGAAGACAAAACACCTGTCGAATCTTCTGTGTCAGAGGTAATGCAGTTCAAATGGAATATATCTAATTGAGCCTATAAAATAAAAATTCCAGCATGGTGTAAGTACTTTAGTAATCTGCGAGTCGATTTTTCAGTTTCATTCTGCTTATTTTAAATCTCCTTAATTTTTGTAAACCGAAAAGCGAAAGCTGAATTAATTATCTACCAATGTTTGCAATGGGAAGACAAAACACCTGCCTAATCTTCTGTGTCAGAGGTAACACAGTTCAAATGGAATATATCTAATTGAGTCTATAAAATAAAAATTACAGCCTGGTGTTAGTACTTTAGTAAACTGCGAGTCGATTTTTCAGTTTTAGTCTGTTCATTTCAAGTCTGTTTATTTTTTGGCCGAAAAGCGGACGCTGAATTAATTATAAACTTGTGTCGAATCTTCTGTGACAGAGGTAATGGTGTAAGTACTTTAGTAAACTGCGAGTCGATTTTTCAGTTTTAGTCTGCTTATTTTAAATCTCCTTAATTTTTCAGATTTTTGTAAACCGAAAAGCGGAAGCTGAATTATCTACTGATGTTTGCAATGGGAAGACAAACACCTGTCTAATCCTCGGTGTCAGAGGTAATGCAGTTCAAATCGAATATATCTAATTGAGTCTATAAAATAAAAATTCCAGCATGGTGTTAGTCCTTTAGTTAACTGCGAGTCGATTTTTCAGTTTTAGTCTGTTTATTTTAAATCTCCTTAATTTTTGTAAACCGAAAAGCGAAAGCTGAATTATCTACCAATGTTTGCAATGGGAAGACAAACACATGTCTAATCTTCTGTGTCAGAGGTAATGCAGTTCAAATGGAATATATCTAATTGAGTCTATAAAATAAAAAAATTCCAGCATGGTGTAAGTACTTTAGTAAACTGCAAGTCAATTTTTCGGTTTTATTCTGCTTATTTCAAATCTCCTTAAGTTTTGTAAACTGAAAAGCGAAAGCTGAATTATCTACCAATGTTTGCAATGGGAAGACAAACACCTGCCTAATCTTCTGTGTCAGAGGTAATGCAGTTCAAATGGAATATATCTAATTGAGTCTATAAAATAAAAAAATTCCAGCATGGTGTAAGTACTTTAGTTAACTGCAAGTCGATTTTTCGGTTTTATTCTGCTTATTTCAAATCTCCTTAATTTTTGTAAACTGAAAAGCGAAAGCTGAATTATCTACCAATGTTTGCAATGGGAAGACAAACACCTGCCTAATCTTCTGTGTCAGAGGTAATGCAGTTCAAATGAAATATATCTAATTGAGCCTATAAAATAAAAATTCCAGCATGGTGTAAGTACTTTGGTAAACTACAAGTCGATTTTTCGGTTTTATTCTGCTTATTTTAAATCTCCTTAATTTTTGTAAACCGAAAAGCGAAAGCTGAATTAATTATCTACCAATGTTTGCAATGGGAAGACAAAACACCTGCCTAATCTTCTGTGTCAGAGGTAACACAGTTCAAATGGAATATATCTAATTGAGTCTATAAAATAAAAATTACAGCCTGGTGTTAGTACTTTAGTAAACTGCGAGTCGATTTTTCAGTTTTAGTCTGTTCATTTCAAGTCTGTTTATTTTTTGGCCGAAAAGCGGACGCTGAATTAATTATAAACTTATGTCGAATCTTCTGTGACAGAGGTAATACAGTTCAAATGGAATATATCTAATTGAGATTATAAAATAAAAATTCCAGCAAGGCGTAAGTACTTTAGTAAACTGCGAGTCGATTTTTCAGTTTTAGTCTGCTTATTTTAAATCTCCTTAATTTTTGTAAACCGAAAAGCGAAAGCTGAATTATCTACCAATGTTTGCAATGGGAAGACAAACACCTGTCTAATCTTCTGTGTCAGAGGTAATGCAGTTCAAATGGAATATATCTAATTGAGTCTATAAAATAAAAAATTCCAGTATGGAGTAAGTACTTTGGTAAACTGCAAGTCAATTTTTCGGTTTTATTCTGCTTATTTCAAATCTCCTTATTTTTTGTAAACTGAAAAGCGAAAGCTGAATTATCTACCAATGTTTGCAATGGGAAGACAAACACCTGCCTAATCTTCTGTGTCAGAGGTAATGCAGTTCAAATGGAATATATCTAATTGAGTCTATAAAATAAAAAATTCCAGTATGGAGTAAGTACTTTGGTAAACTGCAAGTCAATTTTTCGGTTTTATTCTGCTTATTTCAAATCTCCTTATTTTTTGTAAACTGAAAAGCGAAAGCTGAATTATCTACCAATGTTTGCAATGGGAAGACAAACACCTGCCTAATCTTCTGTGTCAGAGGTAATGCAGTTCAAATGAAATATATCTAATTGAGCCTATAAAATAAAAATTCCAGCATGGTGTAAGTACTTTAGTAAACTACAAGTCGATTTTTCGGTTTTATTCTGCTGATTTTAAATCTCCTTAATTTTTGTAAACCGAAAAGCGAAAGCTGAATTAATTATCTACCAATGTTTGCAATGGGAAGACAAAACACCTGCCTAATCTTCTGTGTCAGAGGTAACACAGTTCAAATGGAATATATCTAATTGAGTCTATAAAATAAAAATTACAGCCTGGTGTTAGTACTTTAGTAAACTGCGATTCGATATTTCAGTTTTAGTCTGTTCATTTCAAGTCTGTTTATTTTTTGGCCGAAAAGCGGACGCTGAATTAATTATAAACTGATGTCGAATCTTCTGTGACAGAGGTAATACAGTTCAAATGGAATATATCTAATTGAGATTATAAAATAAAAATTCCAGCAAGGCGTAAGTACTTTAGTAAACTGCGAGTCGATTTTTCAGTTTTAGTCTGCTTATTTTAAATCTCCTTAATTTTTGTAAACCGAAAAGCGAAAGCTGAATTATCTACCAATGTTTGCAATGGGAAGACAAACATCTGTCTCATCTTCTGTATCACAGGGAATACATTGAGTCTATAAAATAGAAATTAATTCATATTACGACGTTTGTAGTTTAGTAACTGCGGTCGGTTTTTATGTAATAATCACGTGGCATATGACTTCGCAAATGGTCCTGGGTAGCATTTAGTCAATACTGAGTCAGGTATGTTCAGACTCAAAACAATGGAATGGAATGTAACGTGACGTAACGTAACGTAACTTAACGTAACGTAGCGTAACGTAACGTAACGTAACGTAACGTAACGTAACGTAACGTAACGTAACGTAACGTAGCGTAACGTAACGTAACGTAACGTTATGTAATCATTATTGTAATGTAATGTAATGAACTCATCAGGGAGTGATTTAAATAAAGCGGATTAAATCTGAATATTACGCTGCCATCACCCTTTGAAAAGAAGGAGGCATGATGCCCGAGCGGTTAGGGCGTCGGGTTCAAATCTCGCTCTAGCCACTAGCTGCTGGTTCAGCTCCTCGGTCATCCTTGTAAATAGCTAAATACCCGTTTTGAAGAAAACTTGGCTGTTATTTTTCGTTTGCCATGGAAAATCGGGTCTAAATTTGATTCCAGAGGCTTACTAACAATCCATAACACTGCCCTTTTAACGGGTAACGACGCTGCAATTATTAGGGATGATGAATGTCACCGAGACCCTTGTTTAAAAATCCGAGACCAACACCACAACATGCAAGCTTTCGACACCGAAATAAATGCACTGTAAATGAGAACGCAAAGGCTGCCGAGATTTCGATGAAGTTTGATGCTCAAATATTCGAAATTGCTCGAGAGTATTAGCAAACTTCCCTGAACTTGAACCTTGGAACCTTGGACTGGGAACGCAGAATCTGGATCGTGGAACTTGCGACTTCAGGTCTCGAAAGTTTAGGATGCGCGTTTTTTTACTATATTCTGTTATTCCTGTCCTGATATATGGATAAAGGACTACGCGGAATAAGTTTTCCCAGGAGAAAAAAGGTAAGGTAACTGTATTTTAATTCGTAAACGTGGGGAGTGGTTGCCCAATCTCCCGAGCCAGGGGCTCATGTCAAAAACGCAAAACTTCTCGAATGTTCGAAAAGTGCTCATATAACTCAACATTACACGAGAAGCAAGTTTTTTGTTTCTTTTATAAAGGAGTAAGCCAGCTGTATTGATTACCAAATAAGAGATGGTGTCCATGTTCTACAAAGTAATGCCCGCTCTCATTCTATCGCACGTAAACAGCGATAAAGCACGCGTGTGACGTAAGCCGTGTGCTTCATGGAGTTATAATGAACTTGGACTGACCAATCAAAGCACGCGCAATTCCTCGAATAAATTATAACTAAAAATAAAAAAAGCACAAAAGCTTTTTCACTAAATTTCGAAGGTAGCACTAAGCTGCTTATTTTGCAGTGTTGTAAAGTATGATGAACGAGAAAACGTGGGCGTTTCATCAGCGGCGAAAACAGCAGCAGTTTGAAAAAGGAAAAACAGCAAAACCTCATGGTCAGCAAGGAGCTATTTTCTCGATGCTACTAAGGGTAAACAACATGTCTGTTATTTTTGCCTGATTTTTAATTGGTGCGCTAAAAACTGGCGTGAATTATAATATCAGGATTTAGGATAATCCACTTCACAAATCGTGGATATATATGCAAAGATTTCTTTGTGCATACATCACAAGTCATAAGCTACTACATTTACGCGGTCAATGTCACAAACTAAACTCGTGCAGTTATGCTAAAAAAGTTAAGTTTTTGATATGCACTGCTCGGGATCTGAGATTAATTTATTATTTTTCAGGGTTGTTCATTAATGGTGGATCTTGTTTGCCCGACAAGGAAAATCAAATCTTTACATGTTGATGCAAACCACCTTGGACTGGAGAAGCATGTGAAGCTAAAATGGGTATAATTAAGAGCTTTTCTAAGCCGCGATAAGCGCTTCCTTGGCGCTTCCGCACGAGACTCCTCCCTGCCGGATCGCTTCGCTCGCAGATTCGTTTTTCGCATCGCTCGCGAGTGTGAACTAAAGGTGAAACTGCTTGCAGGCTAGATTTCGCTCTGGATGGGCTAGCTTGATAAAATGATCAGCTGCTGCGGTTGCATGTGATATCGATGTATACCACTTCAAACTCCAGCTTGTGAAACTCTGTTAAACGCAGTTCCTAGCTTGCACTGAATACTCAAGCTGTGATCAGTTTATACTAAAACAGAATACTACGATTTGAATGTTACCCGTTTCACTACAAAATTGAGTTCTCGTGTCAATATACCATACTCATGAGAGCTGCCATGATGGTTTTCATATTATAATGCAAAGTAGCCACGTTGTCTGTCTGTCAATAATAATAGATAGTAATCAATGAAAATCGATGGTATCGATCACTATACTAGTAATAGAAGTTAAAAACTTCGTGGGCTACGTGGCACTTGTTCTGATCATTAATTGTGGTATAGTGTTAACTATAATTGCCAAAATCCTTCAAAAATCCAGACGTTTTGGACTTTGCCACTGTGGACAATGTCGGTTTGAAATTCGCCACGAGATTAATTTTCAAAATTCAAAGAAACGATGGATCTCCAAGACTAGGTGGGGGGATAGGGGAGAGACAATGGATCTCCAAGACTAGGTGGGGGAATAGGTGAGAGACAATGGGTCTCCAAGGCTAGGTTAGGGGGATAGGTGACAGAAAATGGATCTCCAAGACTAGATTGGGGGGGGGGGATAGGGGAGAGACCATGGGTCCCCAAGACTAGGTGGGGGGATAGGTGAGAGACAATGGGTCTCCAAGGCTGGGTGGGGGGATAGGTAAGAGACAATGGGTCTCCAGGACTAAGTGGGGGGAGATGGATGAGAGACAATGGATCTCCATGGCTAGATGGGGGGGGGGGGGGGTGAGAAACAATGGGTCTCAAAGGCTAGGAAGGGGGATAATTCAAAAATCCAGACGTTTTGGCCTTTGCCCTTCATCAGTGGACAATGTCGGTTTGAAATTCGCCACGAGATTAATTTTCAAAATTTAAAGAAACAATGGATCTCCAAGACTAGGTGGGGGGTAGGTGAGACAACAATGCATCTCCAAGGCTAGGTTGGAGGGATAGGTGAGAGACCATGGGTCTCCAAGGCTGGGTGGGGGATAGGTGAGAGACAACAATGCGTCTACAAGGCTGGGTGAGGGAATGGGGGAGAGACAATGGATCTCCAAGGCTAGGTGGGGGGATAGGTGAGTGACCATGGGTCTCCAAGGCTGGGTGGGAGGATAGGTGAGAGGCAACGGGTCTCCAAGGCTGGATGGAGTGGGGGGGATAGGTAAGAGACAATGGATCTCCAAGACTACAATCTTTGACGAAACGCGTTGGTACACCAAACCCCATCCCCTCTTCCAATGTTGGATTACGTAATGTGGCCGAACTCCTTGTGCATTCCGCTTCAGTTTGTAAGCAAAAATAGGCAGCAATCGTACGCATTAATTTTTGCATGCTACGCAACATTGAAAAGGGGGAGAAGGGGAGTTACTAAATTTTGACACTGATTGTAGGTGGGGGTATAGGTGAGAGACCATGGGTCTCCAAGACTCAGTGTGGAGATAGGAATAGGTGAAAAACCGCATGGGCCAGCAGAGGGGGTAGGTAAGAGGACATAGGTTTCTAAGTCTAGGTGGAGGGAGGGAGGGAGGTACAAGCATTTCCTTGGGCCATCGACTTCGCTAGGTACCTTGGGAAAAACAATTAAATTAAATTTGTACACATTTTGCAATTTTACTAGAGTGTTTTGAGCATTTTTGGGGAAAGAAGTCTTTGCTGTAAATTTATAATTGAGAATACAAAAGGATTTTGTAAGGTGTACAACTTTAATTTAATGCCGAAACGGATGGTATATTTGAACCGAAAATTTTTAGCGTCTAAAAACAATATTATTTTGTATCACATAACACAAGACGCTAACGCAGTTGTTATCAGCTTTATCAACTCACTGAGCACGAAGCGCGAGGAAAACCAATCAAATGACATCATTTTGGCACAAACTTCTCCGGGACTGCGGTCGGCGAAGGCGTCGGAAGTGTCAAATCAAACTGCATATACTAGTAAGGTGGGTCTGGGTTTTGGTCGAGGGTCGAGGGTCGAGGGTAATAACTGTATAAAAAAATATTATAATATTAATAATAATAATAATATTTTAACAATAATTATTTCTTAACATTTTAATAGAAATAAGAAGTGTGCGCAGGGATCGCACTGCAGGGATCATGAGGTCGGCTTGAAAAGTGTTGACAGATTCACAACAAACACTGTCACTGTCACACAAATATTGCCGCTGTATTATTTCTCGTGGATAAAGACAAGAAAAATTGAAGAGAAGTATTTGATAGCAACCTTCTACCTTTGGCAAGTCTAATGACTGTGTTCAATTCTGGATTATTTTCCATTGGTTTTTGCGAAAATAACCCGGGAACAATCAACCTCGGCGTGCGGCCTGTTGTCCTGTTGTTTGTCTGCAGAGTACCTGCAGTTCGACAATGTTTCTGACGTTTTAAAAGTACATTCTGACAAGTTCGAAGATGTTCTTAAAACGATGTACGCTGACGCTGCCGAAGATTTTCAAAGCTTTCGGTCGGGCCGAAGATCTATATGATCTATGTGATCTATATTTGTATACCATGCACGGAAATTGCCGAACAGGTTCGAAGCTTTCCGACGATCTTCAGGGTACTCGGAATTCGGAAGATGGCTTTGACGTTGTTCGAATATATTTCGAGATGATCGATGTACGATATACGGACGGATGCTGCCGATGCTTTCCGACACCTCCCGAAGATTCTGCCTTACAGTTCGAGAAGGTTTCTGTAGAAAGCAATAATAATGCTTATAGCTGAATATTACAGATAATGGAGCTTTTAGCAAGACATCAGGAACATGACTGTGAGCGGCATGCAACCGCCCTCTTGATAGTTAGCAACCCTCTGCTCGACGATGATCCATTCTAAACTCATATCACCTCTTCCTCTTCATCATAATTGTCTGATGATTTCAATAGATGTTTGGTGTTGATTTTATCATCAAAGTTTTAAGATTTTCCCTGAAAAGGTTAAGTAATGAGTTTAAGGGTTAAAAGAGAAATCAATCCATATATGTCATTTAGACTTATCTAGCTGTTTAAATTCTAATGTTGATACTTCAGTCAAACTGACATAAATGACAGTCTGTTCTCTGACCAAATGGACCCAGGCACGCGCTCAGGTTCTTGCACTAGCACTGGCATGGAAGCATCAATTCTGGCATTGGCTGTCATTCTAGCTCTGGTCTGTGGGTCAGAGTGAGAAATTACGAATATATCAATTTATTTTAGTTTCTGGTTCCGACATGGCTCTGCAGCTCAGAAAGTAGAGCAATAGACCTATAATCCAAACGTCGTGGGTTCGAATCCCACCTGAGCCATGTTTATTTTTCTAGTGGTGAGGATTTACTTTGCATTTTAGTTTAGAATCATCCTCAGGCATATAAATGAGTGAATCAACTGGGAATCACTCGCGCTCTTTTCCCATCGTGGCTCTGTAACTCTGATGGTAGAGCAGTGGACCTGTAACCCGAAGGTCGTGGGTTTGAATCCCACATGCATGTGAGTCATGTTTTTTCTAGTTGTCAGGATTTACCTTGCATTTTAGTTTAGAATCATCCTCAGGCATAGAAATTAGTGAATCAATTGACAATCACTCACGCACTGTTGCCATCGTGGCTTTGTAGCTCAAGTGGTAGAGCAGTAGACCTGTAACGGCCGCCTGAAAGTCGTGGGTTCGAATCTCACCTAAACCACGGATTGTTTTTAGTGGTCAGGATTTACAGTGTAACATTTTCATGCATGCTTTTCGCTACTTCCACTAAGAAGTACAACTCGTTTTCGAAAACTCTTGATGAATTGTTTATTTTAGATACTTAGATGCGGATGATGCCAAAAAGTCGATATGTAAACCCCGCTTGAATACAGGCAGTCCTCTGAGGGTTAGAGTCGTTCAGAGTCGGAAGGCGTTCTGAGGGAAGTACCACAGGCTTTGGAAGGAGAACCACCAAATTTGACTCTCAGGATCACTTGTTATCTGAGTTGACTCGTATGGCAGTCATGATACCTACAAATAGGATGAGTTTCTAATACGATGCGCATAGTCCTTAGTCCCAACCATCCCCCAACCGTACTACAACCGGTCCTCAGGAGCGATGCAAGTAGACAAGAACCAAGTGGAACGCGCGAAACCCTCCACCCAGCTTGGGATTACGTACATGTCGCCAGCTTCGATTTAAAAACTGAAAGTTTTAATCGTTTGTTTTGATATTGATCTATAGGATTGTTACGGTAAGGTAGTTGTAACCTGAACAGCAGCCTGTAGCATCTGACGCATATAATAATTCCGTCCTATATGCCATATAAAAAGCGACAGGTCACCAGACAATTCCACCCTAAGAAATTTATTGAAATCAGTGCTAGAACAAACAAATATAAACACAGTTTTCTAGCCCGTTCAATTAAAGACTAAAATTACATATTAAATGAAAATCAAGCTATTGAAGAGCAATCAGGCCGTCATGTACTAATGTCTGAATAACGCTAAGCCCGGACACTTTTTAACACGCACCTAGTTTCACATTTTAACACCTGCACTTGCAAATTTGCACATCTGCAGTGATAGGCTAATTGCCCTTTGTGGATTATACAATTAGATGTAGAACTCAAAAAACTCTTAACTTACCTCTATAAGGCATGCAGGCATTTTCCAGCGCCTTTTCTGTCTATTCTGTGGCCACATACTTCAAATTTGTGACTATATCTAAAGGTCAGTCTCCTGAAAAAAAAAAGAGAGAAACATGAATATTGTCCACCAGAGTTTGCGGCTACCACTTAAGATTGGTACAAACCAGTAGATGAAATGCTCGCAATTCTGAGAACCACATGCGTAAATTAGTTTTACACCGTTAATAAAGGAACGTTCCTTACCTACCAATAACTTTTAAGAAGGTTAGATTGTTCAAAGAAGCGCTGAGATCTTGCTCAATGTATGTTCAACAAAATTTCGCCATTTCGATCCTTTTAAAGCGGATTCGTTTTCCTGAAGATCGGTAAACGTAACACAAACTGGATGCAACTTTGTTCAAGAGCCTCATTTGGAGCAAACTAAAAGACGGTTGCGAAATTTTACAATGCAAGCGAGCTAAGCTAATGTGCCCGTGGATGAGTAAAATCGCACCATTAATTTTACATCATGATAAGACAAGAAACCTTAACTTACCTCTACAATGCGGTCACTTTCCATCGGCTTTCCTGCCTAATCTGGGCCTACATATTTCAACTCGGTGACTGTATCCAAAGATCTGCTGAAATAAAAAATAAGAGAAATTTTAGTATTGTGCATCAGAGTTTGTCGGCTTCCAGCACTTAGGATCGGTATAATCCAGTGTAGCTGAAATGCTAACAATTCTGAGAATCACACGCGCAAATTACGACATTAAAACGTTCCCTTACCTGAAAATTTCAGTCGTGGTAAAATGCCTGAAAATGAATAAGCTTGCTCATGAAAGCTTAGATCTTGCTCAGTGCCCAAGCAAAACTCGCTGTATCCTTTTAAGTCAGATTCGTTTACCTGAAGTTGACGGAAGATCGGTCAACGTAATGCAAAGTGGATGTTACTTTGTTCAAAATTTTCAGTTGGAGCAAACTAAAAAAACGGTCGCGAAATTTGAAAATGCAAGTGAGCTAAGGTGCGCATGGATGAATAAATTTGCGCCATTAATGTCGAATTTCAATCAAATATGCAAACTTCCGACTCGCAGCAAAGCATTTATAATACGTTTTTGAAAAATAACCACATTGGCGCATGTTTTGATTGTGCTTATTTACATAACTTAGGTAAAGTGTTAGTTGATCAGTTGATGTGTGGTTACACGGAGTGAATTTTATTCCCCAGGCGTTGGTTTCTTTATGTGCCGGTATGCATTTTTCATCTCTCTATGGTCTCGCCGTCTCTCATTGCAATATGAATGCAGAGGCAGCTGGTTAGTAAATGACTTGAAATTGTAAATGCATAAGTGAAGCTACTTTTCTAGTTGAGCCGTTTTTAACCGAGGGGTGTAAACTACTGGGAAATATGGTCTTTTGCGAGAAAATCTGATGACTAATATCTAGTATTTTGGAAATAATTTAATACTTAATAAAAAGAAAAGAAAAGATAGAAATTATAAATAATAACTGGTATTCTCTCGGGTATCTTTCTCACATAAAAAGTTATTCTTTATCAGAGTATGAAAAATGAATATGGTATCGCGGTATTGACCAATTTTTCATGTGGTATTTCGGTAATTTTAATCTTGACTTCCGGTATTGCGGTATTTTCCAAACCTGCGAGATGCGTTTTCTTTGCGTTTCGGTCGACAATCGTCGGTATAAAAACGTATCCTTCACTTTTTTCGGCCATTTTTAGCCGTTTCTGGTCGTTTCGGAAGTTACAACAGCCTTTTTTTGTCACGTATTGTAATCTACAATTTGACTGTTTGAACAACCAGTTTGATGCTGTGTCATTGTTTCCACGCTCACACCGTTCATTTTTGCCTCATTTTTACGACTGTTTTTGCGTATGCAAAACGGGAGTTATGGAAGGGGTGGCGATTTCATAGTTAATTATTATTTGAAGCCATCCTTCCTTCACTCCTTCAGTCGATCATCTGTAAACAAAAGGCCGTTGACAGATGGTTGGCAGACCTACATGTAACGCCACCCTCAGTTTGACGTTGCGGTTTATTAAGACCGATGACAGACCACTGTACTTTACGCCCTAATGGTTTTGTTTTGATGGGTATGTGATGATAATTTGAAAATCGATTGTGAACATATTTTATTTTTATTTTACCTTAAATCAGGTGTATGTTGTTTCTGCCCTATTGAAAACTCAACAGAATTTTCTTAAGTTTGCATGTGACGGTGAAAGCGAAATTGAAAGCGAAGTTTGTGTAATCGCTAGCTGACAGAAGATTATCAGTGTCACGCGACAAAGGTCAACCTAGCCGATTTCAAAATAAATTTTATGCGACGCTTAATCTTCACAGCAATCAAAGAATGCAAGATAAAACCTATCGATATCATGCTCATGGCACTATCAAAACACATTCCGGAAATTGAACGTTGATCGTAAACGCTGTACAGAGAAAAGAGTGAACACACGCTAGCACGAAAACACGCAAACTTGAATTTGTCTGCTTGGAGCTTGCTTCTTTTACAACCAATGCAAATCACAATGAAAAACAGCGTAAATCCGTATAGATCTTTACAAGTGATCCACGTTCGACTTCGACGATTTAATTCGTCACTTGTTAAATAGAAGCTACAAGAAGGAACAATTGCATCGTGTGCTTCACAGCGACAACCTAAATCAACGCATTTCAAACAACTTTTATAGGCCTCGGAGTTAAGAAGTACCCTTGCTGAGTTTTATAACCCACAACAGATAAATGTTCATCGCATGCAAGCAAAATCATCAGCACAGGTCGCAGCGGAGAACACTCGAGTTTCAACGACGAGATAAAATCTGGAGCGAGATTTATTCCTAGCAGAGGACTACCTATCCCAAAAGCCAGAGGACCCTACCGCAAGAGGGGTACCTTTCACAGTACAAGCAACCAAAATTGCGGTCGCAGAAGACAGGCAAAGTCATATTTTAAAAGCATTTTAAAATAAAAGACGATGCGCGGATCGTTAAAAGTGATCATATGTTTTCAAACACGAATAGAAAAATACATAGAAGAAAACAACTTGCCCCCAAAGTTATCCAGAAATCGAATTCCACCAAAAAGTCGTTCCACGTACCATTGAGTTCACCACAAAAATCAGAATTATCAGTGTCACGCGACAAAGGTTTACGCAGCCGATTTCAAAATAAATTTTATGCGACGTTAATCTTCACAGCAATCAAAGAATGCAAGATCATGCTCATGGCACTATCAAAACACATTCCGGAAATTGAACGTCAATCGTACACGCTGTACAGGAAAAAGAGTGTACACATGCTAGCACGAAAACACGCAAACTTGAATTTGTCTGCTTGGAGCTTGCTTCTTTTACAACCAATGCAAAACAAAATGAAAAACAACGTAAATCCGTATAGATCTTTACAAGTGATGCACGTTCGACTTTGACGATTTAATTCGTCACTTGTTAAGGACGTTCGCGCTAATTGTTTATGCGCATCCTTACTGCGCACGTAATTCCTATCGCAACGCTACGCCACGTCATGCATCGAGCGCGCGCGCTGAGGAAACTTTCCAACCACATATAGGGTGAGTAGCCGTTGCGATAACTTCGCTTGCAGTTTGCTCGCTTAAATGGTCGGTGACCCCTACTTTTTTCTTAACAAATCACTTTTGTTAACGATTATCTACGTTTTGTGAGAAAATGAAAAAAATCTATCGATTAAAAGGTTGATTTTTTTGCCCCACGCACGTTCGAATTCCGCTTTTTGATCTTTTCGTTTTGCCGTACGACGGGTTCAAATGCCTCTTCCAGGGCTAAGTTTTGCATAAAAGATGGCAACACTTAAAATTATTTACGCAACAGACGCACTTCTTCAAAATATCACCAAGATCGTTTGCCTCCGTTTTCTCATCATCGATAATTTAAACTACAAACCTTGAAAGCCGTGCGAAATTACGTGTGCCAATTTTTCAAAATCAGGGTAGTTTTTTATAGACGTTATCTCTGAAACGAAGTCGGTGACCCCCACTTTTTTTTGTATTTCTGACACAAGTAACTCATTATCCGTCCTCAGTAAAAAGTTTAGAAAAATCTATCGACGAGAAAATTTTCGCGCGAACGTCCTTAAATAAAAGCGACAAGAACTCACACGAACACATTAAATGATGAAGTCATCGCTTAAAAAAACAGTCGTGGCCCAATAGGGCCTTTTGATTTGCCCTCGCGTCAACGAATCCACTAGCTATACAGGCTTACTATGAAGTTGCGGTATTTTTCGAATGTTTTTGCGATATTGTGATATTTGCCGAATTTTTTTGCGGTAATGTAAAATTCCCAGTTTATGCTTAACAAAACCAACAAGCTAGAGAGGAGAGTTAACTAAATGGAGTGAATTGGTTTGTAGCAGAAGGATGTAATTATAAGCAGTAATTATTCTTTTACTCCATAGGCACTTTAAGGTCTTGCTAGTGAGAGTTTGAGCGTTCTAGCCACGCCTTTTAAAGAAAGAAGCCACTTCTTGCGCTTTTACTGAAATCAGTGGAACAGAGTCGTCGAAGGCGTAAGAACTGACTGCGAGGTTGGTTTTCTTTACAGTGTCGAGATTGTAATGAAACGTGATGAAGATAATTATGGGTATCGTAGCTTTGTAGTGAATGGAAGTGCAGATACGGTCGCCAGAAAGGAAATGCGCAAGTTGACATCTAAGAAATGTAACTCGGTTTTAGAGATTGTGTGTAAATTGCTGTGCAGGATGAAAGTTGTACGAAGTACAAAAGCGATTTATTCTTCAAGTTGGATGCGGCTACAAGTTACTATAGGTTGAAATGAATTAAAATGTAATCAGGTTATGCTGATAAAATCATTAACAAAATATGGAGTTATTGAGTTCCTTAATTCCACGGAGTTTTAGTGTCAAAAGTATCATGCTGCGTGCATCATAACTCGATAAAGCACGCCCGTGACGTATGCCGCGTGCTGTGTGGAGCTATAATGAACTCAAACTGACCAATCATAGTGCGAGCAATTCCTCGAGCATATTGTAACTAAAATTAAAAGAAAAACAAACAATTGCAAAACACCGTCAAGATATTTCACTAAACTTCGAAGCGGAGCACTACCTTCGGCTAGTTATGAGCCGCAAAAAGGTTTTGCTGTTTTTTGTGTTTCAAACTGCTGCCGTTTTCGCCGCTGATGAAACACCCGCATTTTTTCGTTCATCGTACTTCAGAACGCTGGAAAATAAGCAGGTTGAGGGATATGTTGTCAAACGGTTTGATTCTCCCAGTTTGTTATCGTGCGGCCAACAATGTATGAGAAACGAGTGGTGTACTTCTACAAACTACAAGATATCATCCAAGAAGGAAGGCAAAGGAACTTGTGAACTGAACAAGCACGACATCTCCCTCGTCAACGAAAACATCAATTTTCATTATCAGCAAGGAGTTACTTTCTCGATGCTCCTGAAGGTAAACAAAATGTGTTTTATTTTTGCGATGTTACAAGAAGAGTTGCCAAATTTATTTCTCTCATTTAAAACTGGTCCGAATTCAATATTTTGCGATGTGTATGGTATGCGCGTAGTATGCCTTTTATTTCAAGGATAAATTTTTGCAATTAAACATTCGGAAAATAAACGAAAGAAAAGTCCTCTTTATGATGATAAAATTATGTTAAAGTAGTTTACGTATTGCAGATAAAGAACAGCCGGCCAGCAGCTGTCTTAAGTCGTGCTGGGTGTGATATGGGTTTACCGCGTTTATTTAACAGAATCGCATAGCTCAAAGAATTCGCGCGCTCTGATTGGCTAGAGATGCGAAGGTATTCAGCGCGGTATTGCGACTTGAAAGTGAGGCTGCGCTAAAATTCGCAACATTCACTACATATTTATTTTCAAAAGGTTATGCGATTCAAGAAAAATCCATTACCTGACTCGTGAATTCCACGTTATTAAATAAATTTCACTTGAAAAACCGATATCGCACTCATCGCTTCGCGATTCGTGCGATATCGGTTTTTCGCGTGAAATTTAACGTGGACTTCCCTCGTCAGGTAATGGATGTTCCTATAGTATCGCCTTGACTGCCATGGTTTAGATATTCTGCCACATTCTGCCACCGGTTTAGTACAATAAGGCTCAACTGTTATATATATTTACATTTACTTCCCTCTATTATTCTATAGGTTATAGAGTTGAGATAATTTAATTAACCATCATTGATATATATGCAGAGATATTTGGAACATTCACCATAAGCCAGGAGCTACTAAACTATACGCGTTTTAGGTGCCATAAACTAAATACATGGAATTATACTAACGGAGGTTTAATTTATGATGTGTTTGCAGTTCTCGGGACTTTTTTTATTATTTATTTCAGGGATGTTTAATCGTCACCAGCTGCCTCAATGGTGGTTCTTGTTTGCCCGACAAGGAAAATCAAACCTTTTCATGTTCCTGCCAACCGCCTTGGACTGGAACCAAATGTGAAGTTACAAAGGGTAATTAAGAATGTTTACTGCGGCACATAGAGGCGTATAGTAAATATTACGCGAGGTCCACGGTACTGCTGATGACAAGAGCATAGGGAAATGCCTTTTTTTAGCAGATCTTGCAGTCTTCTTGCTGAGAAACAAGGACAGGAAGACAAAACAAACGCTTTTACCTTAAAGTAATCAATGGGTTAACGACGCTCATTCAGTAATAATAGGAGAACCCGTTGTGAAAAAATACCTTCCTTAGAAATGACGCCCTACTAATTCCAATATCAGGCTCAGAATGTCTACATGTGGAGTTTAGTTTTGAATAGTTTTATATAGGGTTACGTTTTCACTTGTCTAGGAACACGGATTTCCGGCTGTGTCTGTAAGCTACAGTTTCCAGCACTTAAACGAGCTGCTCCATAACAACGCCTAGCTTTTAATGCCTAGAGAATGGCTTGAGAGGCACTTTAAGTTTTCTCTGAACTACTTGGGGAAATTTTTAAAGTTTTGTAAACAGTTGATCATGATCACAATGCTGATCACCGGCCGTTGTAATTCGATAATGAAAAATGGTAGTCAATAAGCATGTTTTTGAGTTGTAAGCACTACTTAAAGATTAACTTGCGCGTGTTTGCTTTCAACACGTTTTTAACATATATGTTTGTATGCTGATAAATAGAGAAAAATGGTATATTTTAATCTGTTTTAAGCTTGGTAATGAAATGTGAAAGATGTGAAAGATGAAACATTAATCGCATGCCGCGACGTTAGACAAAGAAAAAAAATCTGAGTCCCGACTGGAATCGAACCCACGGGCGCTCTATCGACTAAGCTACGGAAACTCATGGTGAGCAGGTATAGAAAGATAGAGTTCATAAGCTAGAAGTCTACATCTAGTATTTGGGAGCGTGCTATGTCTTTCGCGAGTAGAGATTGTTGCAAATTGTTGCAAGTAAAATTACGTCCTTCGCTCGCAGCCGTAGTTGGTTTGTTATTACCGTTCACTTTGGAGGTCTACGAAAAGAAATTAATATAGAAGAAACGAGCGAAAACCTTTTCACCAGGAGCCCGAAGAAAGTGTTTGTCGATAGCGACGCTTCAAAGGGCAGTCAAAAAATAAACCACTTCTAACCGGAAGGCAAGCGCTTTTCGCCCGACTTGCGAGCGAGCCAATCAAAAGCCGCGAACGGCAAATGCTTCAATACGATTGGCTACTGGTTCGCGGGAAAAGCCATTCTAAAATAGCCTACTCGCGAAATACATGTCTCAAGGCCCACTATCGGAGATGTAGACAAAACGTCCAGTAAAGAGCGATTTTTTCCATGATCTGATTCTCTTCCTATTTGTTCTTGACCGCTTAGATTGCCCGCAATCCTGGATTCAACATGGAAAATTTTGCTACCATATTATCGACACTCTAACCCCTAACTGGAGCGACGCTCGAATGACGTGTCAGAATCTGGGAGGAGACCTCGCTATAGTCAGATCAGCAGAAGAGAATGAATTCATACTTGACCTGCTAAGGAAACAGCAAACGGTACAAACTAATGGTGCGTGGATTGCTCTTTACAGGAAGGCTGACACGAAGTTCTACTGGATTGATGACACTCAACTAGAGGGACAGTATTCTGCATGGGCGAGTGGAGAACCAAATAAAGTTCAGGAGAAATGTGTGCACACTTATGCCGGCTCATACAATCCGGGAAAGTGGAATGACAATTACTGTAATTTGCCCGAGTCACGCTTGAGTAAAGCGCCAGTCATACTTTGCCAGAAAAAGCTTGATATCTGAGACAGTTTTTTTTAAATTTCCTTTGGACATGTTGGACATTTTATTGATTTAATGATTTGATCGGTAGACAGTAAATTTAGCTAAGAAACAACGACATTGCAAGGTGGACGGTTATCTGAATTTCAGGGCCGGATTTGTCAAAACGCCGAGCATATCAACCATCCAAGGGCTTCTATCCTGTAAAATTGTAAAACAGCTAGGCAAATTACATTGATTGCCTGTAACCAAGGTTTTGGCCTGGCTGCTTTCGAAACACTTCTCAACCTCCACTTCTTTCTAAATGAAGAACATGAAAACCCAGGTGTTATTAAAGGCCGTGCCGTGTTACTAGTTACATCAATGTGTGTTCAATGCCCGGGGGGGGGGGGGGGGGGGGGGTACTTGGACCAACCTTTGTTGGGTATGTGCCGCTGGTCTCTCAGAACCCCTACCCCATTATAGTCATATTCTATGGCCAATTATATACCCCATCTTAGTCACTTTTGGGTAAATGTAATTTTCACGACCCCAACTTAGTCACTTAATGGGAGCCGTTTGTCAAATATTAAACAACAGCAATGAATACGTAACATTTTTTTTCGGCGAATCTTTCCATTTATAAATCACAACTCGCCAGATTTTTCTTACTCTCAAAATCCCGCAAAAGTGTGACCCCATTCTAGTCACCCTATATAAAATACTTGAAAAAGCGGTCCCATTATAGTCAGTCCTGTCGTGAAAATGTGGCCCCATCCAGCGGCACATCCCCATTAGCCCATTTATAGAAAATGCCCCCCTCCGCCCCCGCGGTTCAATGCATCGCAAGTTGCTGGTTGGTGTTATCAAATTTTTAATGCACTACATGATGTTGTACTCATTTGCCCACGTTAGTGGTACGTGGAACATTGTTGCAGTAGAGCATGCGCATTAGTTTGCATGTTTTCTTCTTTCAAAGCAGCACCCAACATCTTGCAAAACAATGTTGCTTTGGAATGAAGCATGCGTTGGCCAGCTCCTTCTATAAATCTCGCACCACGATCCAACATCAACTTTGCACTGTGTTCCGTTAAATATGGCGTGCGCTTGGCCGGGCCTTAATTTGACTACTCTGAGCCCTCTGTCCTCTCTCAAAAAATTACATTCAATGAAACTCCGCTTTTCCCCTTATTTTGACAGGGGGAAATTTCAAAATAACAATAATACCTTCCCACAAAAAAATTAAATCATAGTAATGAAAATAGCTCTGAAAATTTATCTGGACCTTTCCCTTCATACTTATGACAGCATTTCTACTAGACTATATGATGCATGAACGGTATTTTCTCAATTAAACGCCGGGTTCCCAATAAACGCCAGGTCTTCAAATAAACTGCATGAGTCAAATAGACGCCGGGTCCATCAAGCCAAGTTTGAAATAAACGCCGGGGGCGTCTTATCGAGAAAATACGGTATGCATATAACTAACGTTAACGTATTCCGAGAAACATTGCAGTGACGTCAGAATAATTCTACTTATGAGAAAATCCAACATCGGGCTGGATTCGTTTAGTCATTTCATATTAATATGTCATTGTTCGCTTGTGGATAGTCTGAAATGTCAGCCGTCCTCCCTTCCTTATCCCCCAGAGGAGGGGTCTGGACACGAGAGAACGTTTTTCACGTGCGTTTCAAGAAGATTATTAATAAGCATGACGTTTACGGCAAACGGCAAACGGCAGAAATCGAACTTTTGGTGTCTGATTTTAGCCGTTTGTACAATTTAGGGAAATTGTTTGCATTTACTGTGATTAAGGGATTTTTTCCTATTTTTCGACTGGCTTTATTTAAGTGCTAAAGAAAAAGTGAGCAAAATCAGAA
This sequence comes from Meandrina meandrites, assembly GCA_963693305.1. Classification (NCBI taxonomy): domain Eukaryota; kingdom Metazoa; phylum Cnidaria; class Anthozoa; order Scleractinia; family Meandrinidae; genus Meandrina; species Meandrina meandrites. Next base: position 3,428,420 of record OY855911.1, read on the forward strand.
TTATTTTTGCCGTTTGCCGTTTGCCGTAAACGTCATGCTTAACCTCTCTATTATTCGTTTTTTTTTTTTTTAGGTTTCAACGCTGGACAAGCAAAATTGTTGGGACATTTTTCTTTTCGAAGTTTTCGAGGACATAAGGTCATAAGGACATAAGGACAGAATTTGTGGAACCAATACAGAGGCGGATCCAGGGGAGGGGTGATGGGGGTTGCAACCCCCCCTTTGGGCAAAATTTTTTAGTTATTTTTTTTTTATTCTTCCTGAAAAATAATTGAATAAAATTGTTTTTTGCATTAAAGGTTACTACAATAGTGTACAACCCCCCCTTTAAAAAATTCCTGGATCCGCCCCTGCAATAAATGTTTCTTGTGAACAGGGTCCTTCTCGCCCCCACTCCTCCTCTCTGGGGAAAGGAAGAGAGGACGGCTGACATTTGTGGACGTGACAATGCAATTTTTAAAATCTTCCCCTTTCCATATCTATTTTTAGTACGTACTGCTCTTCCACTATAAATCTGCTGTGAGCAGCAAGTCTTAACGATGAAAAATATTGTCAAAAATTGTCCTTTTTGTAATACTCTGCTTTAAAAAGGTTTCGTAGATTCTCAATCTCTACTGTGAAAAATATTTCAAGAGGAAAGAAATAATTGAAAGTGTTCGAAGGTGGACTGGGTTCCACAATAATAAAACTTTCCCCACCCTTCCCCACCAAAAAAACTCTGCCTGTCTTGCTAAACAATATGGCGGAAAATAACATTACGGACGACTTTGAAGTTCTTCGCGTCACGGCGCTAGAAGACAATGATTATTCGCGATGGATGGAAAACTTGCCGAATGAGAAGCAACTGTGTCCTTTGAAAGATTTAGTGATTCCTGGATCGCATGATTCGGGAACGTTTTTCCTTGATCAAAACATGGAGATTGGCCCTGACGAGTCATCGACGATTCAAACTCTTGGAAGTATTTTTGGCAAAATAGCGAAGTCTGTGGTTCACAGTTGGTCTGTGACTCAATCTATGACCATTTACGAACAGCTTTTGTCTGGAATCCGCTACCTGGACCTGCGAGTTGCTTACAGAGCTGAAGACAAAGAATTGCGTATTTTGCACGGTTTGTATGGGTGGACAATTGAGCAGGTTCTGGAAGAGGTGAACCGATTTGTGGCGAATTATCCAAAAGAAATTGTCATTCTGGACTTTAATCACTTTTACAACATGGATCCAGCCGCTCATGAAACACTCGCAGATACTTTGCTTGCTTCGTTTAGCGAGATTTTTCGCGCCCCTGGCGAGGACGGCACAAATGTTACCCTCCAAGAAATGTGGGGAAATGAAGAAAAGGTCATTATTATTTACCATGATTATGGCGTGATCGATGTCTATCCTTGCTTCTGGCCGCCCCATTTAATCTGTTCGCCATGGCCGAACACAGCAGATAAGAAACTGTTGATGGAGTTTCTTAACAAACAATCTGCAGCGTCAAGTTTTTCAGATGATGCCTTTCAAGTGACACAGGCCGTGCTTACACCGCAAACATCAACTGTGCTTCAAAACATGACCAGCACTCTGAAAGATGTGTGTGCGATGAAATGCAACTGCCATGTAACGGGCTGGCTTAAGGCTCTCTGTGGCACCAAGTGTCACAAGTTTAATATAGTCATAGCTGACTTTGTAGAGTTTGGAGATTTTATTCCAACTGTGATAAGCTTCAATTATTTTTTCTAACGTGGTTAAGATAACCATAAAAGTTTTCAGCCTTTTAGGGCTTGAGATAAAACTATAAAACAGCTTATACAACTGGCAACAGCAAAGAAATTATTAATGTACAGTCATTTAATAGCCATTGCCACTTTCAGAAATATTAGCTGATATTCAACAAAATGCAAATTTGATGTAAATACATATTAAATAATATTATCACCATTGAAATTATCACATACCCAAACGAATCATAAGATCATGTTAAGGAAAATATTCTTTTTTGTTGTATTCACTGGTGCTGATGCAGTTAGAAATTTATGATGGCAAATTGATTTAGCACCAAACAGATGGCTTTTTTTGTGTTATTTTTCCAATAATTTTGTGAGTTGTAAGATATGTTACATTTTGTGATGTGAAATTTGTTGCAGTTATAAAGTATTGTTTGCCCGATGACTTGTAGTCACTTCAGATGTTAGATTGTAACATTTTGACTGCTTAAAGCCTGTGTACAGTCGAAGCTCTTGTAAGCGGACACCCTCGGGACCACAAAAAACTGTCTGTAACTGGAGCTGGCCGCTTACAAGAATGGTTCTTGTAAGCGGCCACTAAAGGTGTAGGGGATAGATGGCTGCTTACGGGAGCTTTGCCAGCTAACAATAAATTACGTGTTGTAACTGGACGTGGATGACGAGAAAAACAAACACTGAAATATGGTACTGTAATTACTGTAAAATCATTGTGATGAACGGCGATGTGAAGTTGATTGCTAAAAACAAAATGCAGCCGTTGTTAATAGGATTTTCTTTCGGGTGTCCGCTCATGGGAGCTTGAAAAAACAAAGAAAATGTTTATGTCGTAATCTCTTAAAGTGTCCGCGGCTGCTTATGGGAATGTCCACTTACGAGAATGTAAAAATACAGAGTTTGTATGGGAGTTAAAACGGGGTTTCAAACAAGGCAGCCGTAAGTAGAGCTGTCCGCTTATGAGAGTGCCGTTAAGAGAGCTTCGACTATACAACCGTCTGCTCCCCTAGAAAAAAATCGGGAAAATCCCCATTTTTTGGAGGGGAGCAGGATGGCTATACACGGGCCAACTGCTTACTGGGCAATGCATATATGAGGCAGTGAGGTTGAGCAATAACCTGTCACTATATCTAGCCTGATGTTTCGCTCACTGTGATTGATGGAGTTTGATTCTAGCTGTTGCGGCAATTAAGCTGCTTTCCCATGATCAGCTTTTTATATCAGTGAATAAGGTATCTAACATTTTCTTACCTGTTTTGTTGGTATAAGAATAAAAACCACAATACCCTCTGAATTATCTTCATCATCTCTCTTTACGACTGTAGAGGCATAAGACAGCAACCCTCAGAATTATGCATGTACCTTTTCTAGTTGTATCCAAAAAACATTGCATGTAATAGCATTGATACTGCATATATTGCACACATGCCCTGGGGGTGGGGGCTGCTATATGAAAAGGAGGTAGATGCCTATAAATTGTCTAATGAATAACTTGAATTAAAACTTTGGGGGAAACCAATCTTTGTGTGGCTCAAAAAACCTCAAAAATAACCCTAGTTGGATACGTTATTGAAAAAGGAAGGAAAACTAAGTGCAACGATGGCGATAATGGCACAATAGAAGTCACCACGGCAACAATACAACTCTCTGAAAAGAGCCCCCAAAAGAGAGTAGCAAATTATCTTTAAAACTAACTTGGTGGTCAACCTGTTACTTCCGTTTTCCAATAGAAAACAACAAGAAAGCAACAACAATTATATTATTTTCTTTTTTGACCATGACAAAATTCTACTGATAGAGGAAATTCAGAAATTTTCAAAAAGGCTGTATTCAGATGAGAAACAAATTGCACGGACATAATGATGATGATGATGATAAGGACTATTGCTTGCATATGCATGCAAAAAATCAGGACAGGTCACTGAGCACTAATTTATGTGGTACAGCGTAGTTTCATTTCCGGTAAGCTGCGCGCACTTCTATTGGCCATGTTCTAAACGAGCAGGGGACTGGGTACGAACATATTTTTTCTTGGTGAGAATATTCAATATCGATTGAATTGAAAATGGGGCACATCATCTGAAAGAGCATCCAAAAATTAGTAAATTCACCAAATTTGATGCTTATTGGTTTAAATGCAAAGGCATGGTACACTTTTAAAATAAGAGAGCTTAGTATGGATTGGACATGCCTTTGGGTTTAAACCAATAACCGTCAAATTTGGTGAATTTACTAATTTTTGGATGCTCGTTCAGATGACATGCCCCATTTTTCAATTCAATCGATATTGAATGTTTGTACCGAAGAGAAAATATGTTCGTACCCAGTCCCCTGCTCGTTTAGAACATGGCTAATTGGAGTCGGTGCATGTGTGACTGCATGTATCCGGAAAAATAACAATGAAGTCATCGTTGCAGAGTTCGTTCCCAGGCTCTTCTCGGTGTCTGGAGATCACGTACGCGAGAGAGAGATTGGTAGTAACGAAAACGAAGACCCCGAAAACGAAGACCGAAGACCTAAGACCCATACGAAAACGAAGACCCGTACGAAAACGAAGACCCATACGAAAACGAAGACCCATACGAAAACGAAGACCCGTACGAAAGCGAAGACCCATACGAAAACGAAGACCCATACGAAAACGTAGCCTGCGAACGCAGACGTATTTCCGGCTGTCGCTTGTCTCCGCCGAAAACTAACGGCGGAGACAAGCGACAGCCGGAAATACGTCTGCGTTCGCAGGCTAACGAAAACGAAGACCCGTACGAAAACGAAGACCCCTGGCCTACGAAAACGAAGACTCATACGAAAACGAAGACCCATACGAAAACGAAGACCCATATGAAATCAGTGAGCGCTTTCTATTTACATGGAATTTTCGGTAAGAATTTTTCGACAAATGGAACATTTCAAAAATTTCAACACGTAAACGGAATGGAAAGATGCTGTTTCTTTTGAAAATTCCATTCTGATAGCACTGCGGGAGCCTAGGTCACAAAAAAACATGACGATCGATGGTGAAACTTCAGAAACTTTTCCACTGGAGAAAGTTCAAGAGAAAACTTAAACTTGAATCGATTCAACGGGTAAATTTTAGAGTTGCGTGACGGAAGTGACAATAATAAAGAATAGAATTTAGACATTTTAGTGTGTAGTATCGTTGTAAATTTTTAAGCCAAAAATGAGGAATAAGAATTTACGATACTACACACTAAAATGTCTAAGAAGGGATTTATTATCCAACGTTTTCGTCTCCCCAATATTCTAACTTACCAAGGTTTTTAATCTTTTGGTCGGGGAAATGAGACAAGTACAAATATCGTGTGATTTTTGTACTCGTTCACCGGCGCGCAATATTTGTACTCTACGAAGCAGTGTTGGATAAGAATATTATTGAAGTAGACGAGTACTGAGAACGTATCGATCAAGCTTCATTGAAATCCTACAAATATTTGTGTTAAATTTTGAAGTGTCGTGTTTTTGAAGAACTAAAACTTTTCAGTTTAAAGCAGTGAGTACGCCTCGCTATATGAGTAAAATTAATGAATGAAAGGTCATTATTGATATGACTACACAAAAGAGGCACTAACAAAACCTTTATTTGCTAAATTTAGAAAAAATCTATCATTCATTTAATAACCCAAACTGAAACAAACAACTCTAAGTTAAACTAGATAACCTCGAAAACTGACGAGATCTATACATTATGTAGCCCTGTTTGGCAAATATACGACACTACCCTGTTTAGTACTGCTTGTTCATTGGGTTAATAATTCAATGACTTTTGCAGATCCTAAGTGTGCAGTACAGTACAGTTCAAACAGATTTGTCTAGTTTGTATTCTTACTGGCTGATCCATCCCTATAACTATTGACTTTGCGGTTTCGATCCAAAAAAACTGAAATGTACTCGATCAGAATTGGTACGGATATTTGTGAAAAAAATAACGGGACACGGGATATTTAAACAAGAGATTCGAGGATATCGAACATAAACATTGGAACAACCATCGGAATTAACTGGATAAGGGATATTTATTCCAAAAATTAATGGGATACAGGATACTCAGCCCCCACCCTCATATCATGGCCTCTAAAGGTAGTAAAACCGACAACATTGGCATCGTTGGAGAGCATCCCAGCACAGCCGCCCCCCCCCCCCCCCCCCTCCCATGCTCCCCCTCCCCCCATCTGCACCCTTCTTCTCGGCAGAAAAGCAAGAAAGACTAATAAGGTAGCGAAGTTTATTGAAGCAAGTATTGTGCGCGAAAAGACTGCTGAGAGACTTTGGCTGCCTAGATTTTTGATCACTAGTACGTTCTCAACACGCTCAGTCTGCTTCAAAATTGTTGTTGTTGTTGTTATTCGTCATTATCATTAATGTCACGCAACTCTGTGTAACGCTGGTTTTAGTCGGGTGTTTATTTACGTACGGGTCTTCGTTTTAGTACGGGTCTTCGTTTTCGTACGGGTCTTCGTTTTCGTATGGGTCTTCGTTTTCGTACGGGTATGGGTCTTCGTTTTCGTATGGGTCTTCGTTTTCGTACGGGTCTTCGTTTTCGTACGGGTCTTCGTTTTCGTATGGGTCTTCGTTTTCGTACGGGTCTTCGTTTTCGTATGGGTCTTCGTTTTCGTACGGGTATGGGTCTTCGTTTTCGTATGGGTCTTCGTTTTCGTACGGGTCTTCGTTTTCGTACGGGTCTTCGTTTTCGTATGGGTCTTCGTTTTCGTACGGGTCTTCGTTTTCGTATGGGTCTTCGTTTTCGTACGGGTCTTCGTTTTCGTACGGGTCTTCGTTTTCGTATGGGTCTTAGGTCTTCAGTCTTCGTTTTCGGGGTCTTCGTTTTCGTTACTACCGAGAGAGATTAGCTGATCTGTTAATACGAGAAAAAAAATGGCTCAGTCAAGTTCAGTGAAGTCTATTAGTCTTAGTTTAACATCTCAATACGCACCCTCATGGAAAACATGGGAAGGCATCCGAGAGCTTGTACAAAACTGGCACGATGGCGTGTTCTCTTCGTTGGAGAAATTGCAGGCCGGATCGAAGGTGGATTTCCACTGCTGCAAAGAAAAGGACTTGCTGTTGTATAGAGCAGTGTTAAAAGACGAGAATTTATTTTCTTCTGACGGGAAAACGAAAGAAGAATACGTTTTTGATGTTTCGTCGAATCGAACACAAAGACGTGTTGATCAAACGTTCGATGGTTCCCTTGAAAATGATCACAGCCTGGAACTTGGGAGGATAGTTTATTCTCCAGCCAGACAAAAGCTTACCTTAATCAACCATGACACAGAGCTTATGAGAAAAGTGTTGCTTCTTGGGTTTTCAAAGAAAACCTCCAACAAGGAAGTGATTGGACAGTTTGGCGAGGGACTTAAAGTTGGCGCCCTAGCTTTAGTCAGGGAAGGGAGAGTGGTTTCCATGGAAACGAGTAGAGATCGGTGGAGGTTTGGGTTGTCGCATGATGAGGCATTTGATGAGGAGGTGTTGACTGTGTTTGTTGACGACAGGTGGCAGGAAAGTGATGATGATGATGACGATGATGCCAACCTCGGACAGACGGACACACGTGTTTCTGTCTTTCCACTTTGTCATAAAGATTGGGAAGAGTACCTGAAACGGTTTCTTTTCCTCTGTCCACCCCGTGACTATGTTAAGTCAGAGGTGGGCACATTGCTAGTAGGTAAACGTCATAAAGGTCAACTTTATGTCAAAGGTGTCTGGGTTTCAGACCTGTCCAAAGATGGTCTAGCCACCGGAGTCGACTTAGTCCACCTGAAGATCGACAGGGATCGAAGAGCTGTCATTCATCTCAGTGAAATTGACCATCAGATCAGCAGCATGTGGGTTCATGCTATAGAGCAGAGGCCAGATCTGATTCCGTACTACTACAGCCTCTTGGAAGAAAACAACACCTCAGATGTGCGACATGCAAATTTTTACCTCAGTGACAAGACTGCACTCCTCGTAGCTGAGCAGTTCTTCGCTGTCCATGGGTCAATGACATACCCAATACCAAACTGTGTTACAGCAGAGAAAGTTAATGAAATCCAACAGGAAATTCATCAGAAGTTAGTCTTGTGCAATCAATCTTTAATTGATATATTGTATAAGTCAGGATTGGTGGATCCGTTGGATATGATTCTCTCCGGAGCAACAACAAAAAAATCAGTTATAATTCCTTATGCAGACCTGACCCAAGAAGAAATTGATATTCTTCAGCATGTCGAAAAACTTGTCCAGTTGTGCTATCCAGAGTTCAGTATGGTATCCATGGATATTTCTCAATCTGCAGGACGTGCCGTTCTTCGAAATGGGTTTGGTCATTACGAGATTCCACGATCTTTGCTGAGTGGTAAAGCAGATCACTGTTGTGAACAAAGGGCCAGCACCAAATGTTTCTGTAGAGAGGCTTTGATTGTGTCAAAGATGCTATCACTTCAATCTGAGCAGTTAGTGCAAGGTTAGTTAAAGTGAAAGACAGAAAGAACCCATCTAAGTGCACATGATTGATATGCAAATGGCTTAGGTGTCCAATTACAGTTATCCAATTACAAAAAAATGTCATTTTTTTAAAAAAAGATGTAAGTTGGATACCCATGTGACTGTATGCCAATTAGTTGACAAGTCTTATTTTGTGGAACCAGCTAAAATCAAGACATTTATTTTACACATTGCATTAGTTGGCCGGATTATGGACCCTTCTCTACACAAATCATCCCAGCCTCACCTTAACCCCCCTCCCTCCTATCATTTTCCTTCTCAAGTAGAAATTATACCACAAACTCAAAATCATTTCAACTTTCTGCTACATTTGTTTTTCTTTCCCACAGTTGGTACAAGTTCATCTAATCATGGTTGCAGTGATGGTATGGTCAAGTTAGTGGCATCTTTATCAATGCAGGTTTGCCAAATGAATCAGCCATTTTGCAAAGACTTGCATGGAGAACAGCAATCGTCGCAAAAACTTCTGAATCCATCCGTGCTTAAGCAGAGAGAGGAGATGTTGCAGGTAAGTGTAATTGAAAGGGATGAAAATCATGCCGGTACAAAATGATTTTCATGCCTTTTTACTTGTAAAACAACAACAATTAATATTGAGCTTTTACAGTAAACTTTGTTTTTACTGTAAAAGCTCAATTCAGCACCCTCCCTGTCTTAAACAAAATGTAAGTCCCCCTGCCCCCCCCCCCTCTATTATAAAGCTTAACCCCTATAAACCCCCCTTTCTTTTGTTGTTTCTACACAGCATTAAAACATTCCCTCTCTATAACTCTCTTCCAATTGTCCTATTCTTTCACTGGAGAAAGCTTTAACATTATATCATATGGTAATTAACCATAATTAATGATTCTCCCAGCTTTTAAAAGTCCAGTTAATTAATACAAGGCTATAAACCATGTCATAGAAAATACAGCCAATCAGAATACCGGAAAGCTGTTGTATATTCGAAGGCATTTAAGCCAACCTTCCCATCATGCGCTGTGACTTTATTCCCAACGAAATTTAGTAAGCATATTTTTTCTATGGTATGGTATAGGCTTGTGTGTATACCACGAAAATACAAGTAACTTGTGGGATATTCCATGGTATATACCATTCAAAAGCATTGCATAACTGGTATATATGTCAATGATGAATGAGTAATGTTAAATGGGCAAGTTCACCTGCATGGCAATTGAATTTATATAAATATGCAAAGCAAATTCAGAGCAAACCAATATTTATTTTTCCACTTGTACTTTATTCAGAGACAGAAAGATCTTCTGAGCGAAAAACTCCTGGAAAAAGACAGAACCCATGCACAAGAGCTCTTGAAACTTCAGTCCAAGATTTCTTCACTGGAAAAAGACTTGGTTAGTCAACAAGTAAAGACTGTCAACATAGAGCAAGAGGTTGCTGAAGCCTATGCCAAAAAATGGAAGCAAACATATGAAGGTAAAATGGCTGAACTTTCAAGTACAATCACTGATCTCAAAAGAGACAAGATCTTCTACGAGCAAAAGCTAGCTGCCACAGTAGAGGTCTTCAACAACAAACAAAAAGCTCATTCTCGTCAAGTCAGCGTTTTAAGTGACAGAAGTGAAATTCTTCGGAAGCGGCTTGCTGGCAAGTTTGAGAAACTGACACAGATCGTTTTGGCGTCAAAGGATACAGAAAACTCGGCTGCTGATGTTCTTAAGTCAGCTACTAAAGAGATTGAAGAAATTTGGTTTCAAAAGGATAATTGCATAATATGTACTATTGAAAAACCAAATTGTGTTGTTATCCCTTGCCGACATCAAATAACATGTCATAAATGTACCTCCTTCTTGGTGAAGTGTTCCTACTGCAGAGGGCCAATACAGGACACGATAACCACTTTTGGTTTATAACAATGTTTTAATAACAAGCATTCCAAGTCAAATAGTCAAGTCCTGGAAATTTGCTAAACATAATTATGTATAAAATTGTAAACTAAATATTTTGTTATGCAATCAAGTGACAGTGAAATTAAAAATGAAACTTTAAAACTAGGAGCTGTTTAATAGACCATTTTCGTATTCTCGGTATCGAACTGGAACTAGCTTCCAATTGAGGCTAATGCGGGTAAATCTTTTCTAATGCAAATGAGATGAAGCTGTTTTTAATGATATTCCCCCGCATTAGCCTCCATTTCACGCTAGTTCCAGTTCAAAACCGAGAATACGAAAATGGCCTATTGTGTAACGATCATTTCTGCAATTGTAATTCGACCAAGTTATGAGAATTTTAATTATAAATAAAAAAATCTAACTTTGACTTGTCACTGACTAGTTTATAAGAGGTGTTCCAGTTTATAACTAGCCTCCTCCAGTTGTTTTATTTGGCCTGAGGGCAGCAGGAAGAATGGCGAGTAAAACAAACAAGGGTTACCCCTTTAGGATGTTCACGCTAATTGTTTGTGCGCATCCTTTATTACTGTGCATGTAATTCATGTCACAACGTCACACCACGTCATGCATCGAGCATACGCGCTGAGAAATTTTCCAAACAAACATTAGGCTGGTAGGTGTTGCATTAACTTCACTTGTAGTTTACTATGTTAAATGGTTGGTGACCCCACGTTTTTGATAGACAGCTTTCTTTAACAATAATATTCTTGACAGATTGTAAAAAAATTAACAAAAAAATCAATGTAGGAAGTTTAAAAATTTGCATTTTTTCTGCCCACACGGCATTGAATCTTGCCATCTTTCGACTGCCATGCGAGTGCAAATTAGTCCAGTTCTGGCCCTCTCTGTCACACAACACTACAGGAGAAAGAGGGTCCAGGGACAATTGTCAGAGCGTGCTCGTGGTTCACCAAGGTGATCTTTTGGACATCCCATCTCTGAAACGAATTCGGTGACCCCCCCCCTCCCCAATTATTTTACATTTGTGACACGATTAACCCGTAATCTCACAGTGGTGAAAGTTTTAGAAAGAAGTGAATAATGGAAGATTTTCGTGTGAACGTCCTTAAGCTTACTACTTTCACCTTTTTACATCACACTGCTTCCCAAATTATTAACCAAAGGCCCTAAACAGCTACCTCATAATGGATACCTCAGTGAAAAAACTGTAATGTTTTTCTCTATTTAGAGCTATTGTTTTCCTGATCCGTGTTGTTTTCAGGTTTCCAAATTATATCAGATCAGTATGATTCCCTTCTTATGGAGGAACTAATTTGCATAGCATTCAACTTGGGAGTGGATATAATAATATAAATTCTAGATACTTCCTAATTAACAGAAAACAAACTCCACTATTAAACAGTTTTAATTAAAGTTTTGTAAACCAGAAAGAGGAAGGCTATATCAAAATTTGCCATAATTGCGGCAATAAGATATGGGCAAATTTACCACCACCTGACCCCCTACTGCACAGAATTTGAGATCAGTTTCTTAAGAATTTGAAACAACTAAAACTAGGATGCTGAACTTGAAATTTGTGAAATAATTCATTGTCAAATCTTGATGCTTCGAGCAAACTTAGCGGCCTGTTGCGCTTTCGTAACTGTGTCGGTCGCTCGGAATCTCTCGACGAGTTCTGTCCCCATAAAATAGCCCTCTTGCCTTGGCCGACCATGAGTTCCATCTGGGAAGGTGATCATGCCTTCTCCATCCACTCGCCCGTTTTGAAACCTCCCTTCAAAACGCATTCCATCGCTCCGTGTGAAAGCCCCGAAGCCACTGTATTTTCCGTTTTCAAATTCTCCCTCGTAAACAGAGCCGTCCGGAAATCTTGCAACGCCGTGGCCGTGGCAAAAACCGTTCTGAAATTGTCCGACATACTTCGTGCCATCGACGAGGGACAGATGGCCGATGCCGTGCTTTCTACCATCATTATTCCATTCTCCATCGTACACGTCGCCGATAGGATAGGTGAATTTGTGTCTTGCAACAGCTTGTGAGCTCAAGGAAGTCATTTTGAGCGAGTTTCCAAAGAGTTGCCTCGGCTTTCAAAGAGTTGTTTCTGCAGCGATTGAAACAATGCAAAAGCAGATGTTTTCCTCGAAATGCTTCGGTTGGCGCCCTGGAGATCGATCACAGCGGAAGCTCTGACTATTAACTAGCTGCGAAACGCTCCAAAGGAAGTTGTGCGTAAATCCGAGATCTAATCAAAACTCTAAAACAAATATATTCATTTGCATCTTCGCATCTCATAAAACAGTTATGTTCCAGGCGTTCCTGTAGTTTCCCATAATCCTTCGCCAGGGCTCTTTAGTCGGTCAGCGGTAACACATTTTAGCGCTACTTTATAAACAAGAAAATTTCAAAACACCAAGCAAAAAACTGGCAACGATTTCGAAAATTTTGATATAATTGTCATGCTTCCTGCTGGTTTTAGCAGGTTTAATTGCTAAGTTGATGGGAGTTTTATTCAGTTGCAAATAATGGCTTCCGATTTCATCTACGTGTGCATCTAAAATGTAAGTTATGATGGAAAGTTGAAAGTTACGTGAAAGAACTCGAAAATTTAATGGGGTCGATTTGGAGTACTGAGCGAGGCAAAATTCATAACAGCTCACAGTTGAATGAAGAAAGAGGGGAACTAACCCAGGACGATAGCGATTCTAACTGTGAGGAAATATTCTATGAGACTGTGGATAATGTATCGTCAGCAACGAATGGTGAAACGGTTCTTCAAGAATTTGAGACCGAAAACAACTGCATAAAAGAGTCAAACGAAACTACATGTAATACTACTTGTGAAGTAAGCTCAACAGTCTGTAAACCAGAGCAGAAAATTCCAGATTTGGAGCTGGGAATAACCAGCTATATAAATACCGGTAATTCCAATACTGGGACATCAAAGGAATCTCTCGTAGCAACTGAAGAATGTGAAGAGAAGGACCAGCTACCCAAAAATGAAAAGTGGACAAATTCCTCATGGAGGGTTTCCCCGTTACTCAAGGAGGAAGATCGAGTTATGGAATGCAGCAGTTTTTCACTGCCACTAATATTGGAGGAAAAAGTGTTTCGGGGAAACCAAGTGAAAAGTACCTCTGAAGGCTCTGATCCAGAAATGTTTGAGTCAATCAATGCTTCACTTCAGGTAAAACCTGAAATTCGTCGTTCATGCTCATGGCAAGTTGATGTAGACTGTTTCAAACCTAAAAAGAGGAAGAAACCACCAAAAAAGTATCTAAGAGACAAAGATCGTCACTTTCAGGATGATGACAATGACACCAGTCATAGATCTGCAGCGTCAGATAAGCAAGAAGTCTACATGGGAAGTTGCTTGACCTCCACTGAAATTGTCACTCAAGAAATGATGGCCACAAGGAAAGTCTTGGACCTCAGAAGATGGTAAAAACAACTTAATAAATAAACATCTGCCTATAGAAAAATTCTGCAGTAGGGCCATAGGTAGGGGGAGGGGGCCATAGGCAGGGGGAGGGGTGTGATGGGTGCATCCATGCCCCACCACCTCCTTCCATGGGTCACAAGGGTCTCCATAAAATTTTGGGGTCAGTGAGGGTTAAAATGCCTGAGACGAAATGCAGCCAATGTGGACTTCAAGAATTTGATTTTTCAAAATTTCCTGGGGGAAAATACCTCCAGACTCCCCCACCACCCCCCCCCCCCCCCCCCAGACACCCATGCTTCTGGCACCTCCATACAAAATCTTGCAGGTGATCCTATCATGGTGTGGCTTGTGTCATATTCTGGATCAAGAAGTCTGGGTTCAATCCCTGGCCAGATGCGCTGAGGTACACAGAGTGTGTTGTGTATTTGGGCAATTAAGGCACTCTACTCTCATAGAGCCTGTGATCTCTCCACCCGTAATCATGTACTGGTCAGCATATTAATCAGAACATAATAACGTGTTAAAATGTTGTACACCCTGTAGACTTATTAGTGGCTTGAACAAGAGGCCAGCCACTTGCATAAGGATACTCCTAGTCCCTCAGTTTGTTATTTGCTTTTTAATCATATTAAAACGTTAAACTTACCACTTGAACATACTTTTAATGTCAGGTACTGCATGAGCCGGCCTCAACACAAGCGTTCTTGCGGTATTTCTTCTGTGGTATCCTGCTGGAATTTTCTGTTTAGTTCACTTGGTGCAGGCAGGTACAGTACAAACAATTACATCAAAATAAAACATTTAATCATGTACACTCAGGTACATTCAACTTCCACAGACTTTTAAAAGCGGTCACATTCTGGACCAACTTGAGCTGTTCACTTCATTGAGTTAGAGATGCATCTGCCTTGTTTAAGAGAGTTCAGTTGCACATAAACTGTGATGTTGGGTTATATAATCAGCCAACAGAACAGACTATAATGTCTGCTAACATCCACAATAGCCACTTTTTTTACAAGTAATGACCATGCACTTTTGTTTTACAGTAAGCAACCCGTGACTCAAGAGGAGGCATTAAGCATACTGGGTTTCAAACCTCCATTCGGAGAAATAAAGTTTGGACCATTCACTGGAAATGCCACTTTAATGAGGTACATGTATTATCAATTTTCATTTCACAGGCAAGCAATGCATGCAAAATGCTATTGCTTCTAAATGATATTAAGAATATCAATCATTTCATATTATGCAACTAGGCATGCATCCCAAGGTTCAGAATACTTGTCAATCAATAATATTTCCTACCAGTCATTTACTGATTAAGCTGGATAATATAAGTGCACGCAGGTATTTTTAATATTTTGGCTTTTGTTGGTGTGAATGGGGTTTTAGTTTCAGTAAAAAAATTTCCAGGGGAGGCTAAGGAGATATAATATGCAGATCATGCAGGGGACAGTTTCAGTAAAACAATTTCCCAGTGATCACATCAAAATTCTATATTTTTTATTAGATGGTTCAGACAGCTCTGTGACTATTTTGGAGTTCATGGTGAGGCATACATTTTGTATAAACCAAAAGGAAAGAGTCGCACCTTTGGCCTGAGTGGGGAAGAAGCTTTACAACAGTTAAAGAAGGGTCTGCACAATCCTCATATGGCTTTCATCTACCACTGTTACAATCATTACTTTTGTCCGATCGGCTATGATGACTCACCCATTAAGGCTGTTGACGCATACAGGTAGAGAATATTAAATAATTATAATTTATGTAATTTTGACTTTATGTTTGTCTTGGTTCTCTAAAAATAGTAATGCTAGAACAATATTGTTGTTGTTTAAAGTCACTAAATTAAATGTTATTTTAATATAAAAATATTTAATATGCATGATGACTCATCAATTTTGCCTTTTCCGTGGCCATTAAAATATTCACAGTGCCACAATCGACTACAGGTTGAGACAGCCAGTGCATATATGAGACCACATTACACTTATTTTAGTTTACATGCTTTGAAAAACAGCTGGAAAGAATAAATGAATTAAAAGTGACTTCAGCACGGGGAAAATGAGAATAGGAAACTGCTTCTGCATGTAGCCATGTGCAAAACAATTTTCCACTGAACAATTTAATGAGGTGTGTTTACTAAAGGGAGGAGGTAGGGACCTGCAGTACTTCTAGTGATGCTTTATGCTACTTAACCACTTGGCCAGTTTGACAATAATTATTTTTAAATCATCTTTAATAACAAATTAATAATTTATTTACTATACAGTTTGCACTGCCTTTAGTTACCAACTTCTAACAAATCAGGGTCCCAATGAAATTACGGCTTTAGGGCTCCCAGCCCCTCCCAAAAATGGGCTTTGTAGCAAATGCTTTCAGGGATCCACACTCTGCAGCAAAAGGCTCAATGTAATGGACTTGTTCATCAGGATGTGGAAACTGTATAAGCCACTAGCTTCTCAAGAGCAAACACAACTGTTATTGTTCCGAATAATGTAACATAGTCTGTTTTTCATTGTGATCATAGGGTACAGTTGTACGAAGATGAAGTTGAAACTTGGATTCTGATAGGAGACCCAAGTTGCAAACATCCAAGCATTCACTGCAAGAGGTAGAAGACAGCTGTCTGACCAAATGTTGCAATGTCTACATTAATTTTATTTGTCGACCTCTAGTTGATCTAACAATAGACACAGAGGCCAGCTGGTAGATAGTGTACTTGACTCTGGACTCTCAGCACCTCACCCCACCCAGCTTTAACTGGGTACTGGGGAACTAATCCGGGGGGGTAAACCTTCAATTGACGGGCATCCCATCCGGGGGGTAGAAATACTCAAGTCGCAGAAACCTGGTAGGATATATAAGCTCTGTTGCCTTGGGGTTCATAAAATTCAGCCTGTCTCTATATCACAGTGTTTGAAGTTCAGTAACTACCAACAACAGAATCATATATGGTAACTATATTGTTTTAACAAGTTCACTGACAGCAATCAAACATTATTAATTTTTTAATTTTTACTTCCAGATGGGCAGATATTGAAACAGATTTAAATAACGAGGCCCCCTTTTACCTTAACATTCGCCAACTCCACATGGGAATTCAGCAGAAAAATGTGAAAAAGACAGGTGGAAATCTTCACTGTATCATGGCATTCCAAAAGAGCACCCAGCAACACTACAAAAAAGTTACACCAGCTGCATCAAGTAAAAGAATTCCTCAAATAGAAGACGATGAAATAGATGATCACATTGAAAGTGACTCAAGTGATTCATGACTAATTTTATTTTATGATTCTCTGGACATAATTTCAGGAGTCATTAGACTATGAACTTCCCATGATTGAATTGAAAAAAAAAAGTGTGCCATTATTGATAATATAATACATGATTGTAATCTTTTCAAGAGTGAGTGAGGCCTTTACACCCGCTTTCAGTGCCACGTGCATAGCACCAATCTTTCAGCATCGTCTTTCAATGTCTTTCGACATGCTAAACAAACAAGAATCGAAATACACCAATGACATGAGTGTTTGTTTCATGTCACTTCTTTGGAAATGAGTCACAAGTTCAGAAGGTCATGCTAGTGGGCTGTGATTGGCGGATTTTGATCCCTGTTTGTTTGGCGTGTCGAAAGACAATGTCGAGAGATGTATTTTGAACGATGACCGCTATGCACGTAACACTGAAAGCATTATGTTCATTCCAACCCTGCTCTCTCGAACTCTCAATAATAATGAAAAATATTGTTTGCGATGGTAGCAGTTCAAACTAACAGGGTTAACATATTTTTCTAAGAAATTGCATGATGTGCAGTTCAAATGAAATAGCCCAGCATGCAAAGAAACTCCTGTCAGATAGCACAGGGCCAGTGGAAACAAAACACCTGCCTTATAGCATGAATAGTAATTTTAATGGTCTAGCTGAATATACAATGTACACCATGATTTTGTAAATTATTATTATTGCTTATCAAATGAACTTAACTGTATGAAGTTAAAACACATTCTCACCCGCTGAGCTCGTGATCCATTTTGACTGTGCCAAGCTAAGGATCGAGACCTCTCCCTGTCCGAATTTTTGAGCATGCACTGTATTTTTAGCCAATCAGATTTGTCAGATTTGACAACGAGTGCATGAATCACAGAGGCGGCCAGAGTTCTCAATCCATGGCGCAGTCCAAATGGATTGCGGGCTCTGGGGACAAGAATGGTTAAAACAAAGAGAAAATAAAGTTTGACACACCAAAATCTGTTTGAAAATTTATTAGTTAATGGTGGATGTACAACATGGAGTTTGTATCAGCTATAAATATTATAGTAATCATCAATTATTATTAATAATTAATAATTTCAATTTTATTTTCCTAGATGTTTGCTCCCTGGGGTTTAGAGTCTTCCGTACGTAATAGTTTCTGGTTATGGTCCCTGAAACGTCTCTAATAAACTGTGCCTTTGGTCTGATCAATTCTGACCATCTTTATACAATTATTGAAATATCTTTACATGGATCTGTTCATATTCAAAATATTTTAATTTTCAAGTCACTTAATATAAAATATCTTAACCATATCATTTTAGAAACATTTTGTGCGAAAGCATATTAATTTGAAATTTAATAAAGTTATTAATACAGTACAAGGAATATTATTCTCGCAAATGCCATGGGCAGTCTCCTTTACAGTGGTTATTTGGAATGAGTTTTCTTTAACTGTTCCCCTTGTGTAAAGCATTGGAAGGAGTGAAAAGTTACAACAACCAAACAACAACAGAGCACTGTTTGAAATAAGTTTAGATACCATATTTTCATATTCTAGCCCAGTGTTCAATATTGTTGACATAATTTTCATCTCATCATTACAGTTGCAGCTTATTATTCCTAAAATAAATGCTTGAGGGCTTATCTAAAAATTCAACTTTAGAAACCCAGCATTTATTTGAGACCATGCGTTTAATCGAGAAAATACGCTGCTCCAACACACTCATGGATTTCCCTTACAAATTGAATTATTTTGAATTTCCTTTTCATTTATTTTTTAGTATTCACACCAAAAAAGTTTGGCATATAATTTTTTCTCTACAAATTTTACAGCAGCTTTTGTATAGTCTAATCTCTAAATATAATATATTTTCCGGGTATAAACTTCTCAATATCATATTTACATTCAATTTATGAGAGCAACATAACTTGCTGGCTCGTTATCTTCTGTAAAGAAATCCTCTGCCGAGGGACCTCTCTCTAGTTGGTGATAGTAGTTTCTACTTGACGAACGTGTCACAGTGTCCCTACTGGCGTAGCCCCGTCTTCCGACTTCATTAATTGCACCATCACTCAACACTTTACAAAGCATCTTGTTCCTTCTTTCAAAGAATGACCCATCAGTGACAGGCTCAGTGTATCCATCACTGTCGGAATCGGAATCGCTGAATGATATGTTTGTCCTTGCATACCAGATCTTCCCAGATGAATGTTGTGAACTCATGTTTGCTGGAGCTGAAACTAACAGAATTAGATCAAAAGAACCCAAGATGTATTTTGTATTAGAATTACTAAGCTCTTCTCCCTGGGGGTATTCACTTTCAGACCTTTTAGAAGGAGGGGGAAGGTTTTCATAAATTCATACTTAGGACTTGGAAAAATGGCTTCAGGAGAGGTAACCACCTGGGGGAGGGGGGGAGTACTCCCATATGAAAGGTCAGGAAATTTGAATTAAACCCCTAATGAACGACAATCTGGGCTGAACGCGTCTTGCCTAAGCCACAAGGACCCTGCAAACTGGCTCAAAACCTGTCAATCCGGAACTCTAAAACTTCAGCCACCATGGCTCACAAAATATGTACAGTGTACTGACCACTACACAATGTATGATAAAAAGAAAATTTTATTTAATAATTAATAACTTGAATACATAATTTTCTAACGGACTGTCAACTTACTTTTCCTCCCTGTGTTCTCCTTTGCTGAATTCGTTCGGAAAACAACCTGTTTTGCTGCAAATCAATTCAAAAATAGTTTTCATTAGTCAGCTAAATTGTACCACTCTTTTTCAGTTTAAGTGAGCTTATACAACAATATTAAAATTTTATTGTTATCATCATCATAATGGCAGTTGCAATTTGTATTCTCGTAGCTGTCTATAGACTAGATGTGATATGATGCCATGGTACCATTAGTAGCATCCTTTCTACATGTATTGAAATAAGTCTCCATACGAATTTTTGCAGCTCACTAGTTAGGGGTCATAAATGGTCCCTCAAAATTTTGCAGTGCTCACAAAATTAGGCTTCTGCACAAAATGCCCACATTTTAGTAACTTGTACTTATTTGCTCCTGCTCAAACACATATTTTCTACAAGTAGTTGCATGCTTGGATTTTAAGTGGCGCAAGGAGGTTTTTTGGAAAGTGCATGTTGCTCACAAAGAAAATGCTTAAGACCATTCAATACCCCCTAGCTGGGAGAAGTTGTCCAGGAAGTTGTCCAGTTTCCAAAAAGGAAAATAAAACAAGAAGTGGATTTAGTGCTCTTATTTGAGCTGTCCTCAATCGGAAAACTGGAAACAGAGCGATCAAATTGATATATACTTAACGAGAATCGTGATTGGTCAGAAATCAACCAATCCAATCGCACAATACATGGAAGAAAGTCGGTGCGGTTTTCGCACGCTGTTTACACTCGAAGAGAAGATTGCTAGCATGGATTTCGGTTCGCTGCAAAAAGATTTCTTAGGCACCCTAACGTGTGAAGTTCAAAGATTTCTAGACGTCTCCAGAGTTTTGTACCCTGGGGGTTGACAGGGCTGTTATGATTAATACTGTGTTAAGAAATATCATTCTGATCATTTTTAATTAGGGATGTGTCCAGCTCCTGTACACAGGATAACCAGCTCTATGTATGATGTAACATCAGCACAGCTTACCATGTTTTGGCAGAGGAGGTGGTGGTGAAGTGGGAGGCGGCCTCAGATCATTCAACGACAATGGCCTCCTAAGATTTTGGTCCACAAGTACATTCTCCTTAACTTTCAGATGTTGATGTGGCAATGGTTGAGGAGCGCGCAGCTTAGCTTTGGGATTTTTTGCATTTCCCTTGGATGACTGAAGCTCTGGTGTAGGCGTCAGATCAGCGTAATAGTATTTAGCACTGTCTTGCTTGACTGGTGCAGAAACTGCGTACAAGTAAGGTTTGGCAGACTGTGACAGTGCTGCTAACTGCGAAGAAATCTCAGGATCGATGTGAATATCTCTTCCAAGATCATTTACAATGTTTCTTGTTTGACCACTACCTGAAAGTATAAAAATTAAATAAATATGGAATTACTAATTAAAACTGAATGCTTATCCAGCACTTAGTTAGACCACTACATAATGCCATTAAACCGTAAAATTATAAAAATTAAATTAAAATATAATTAAAGGCAGTCTTGATCTAAATTGAGAGGCATTAATAAGATTGTCTTGCCTAAGGTCAATACGCGACCAAGTATGAACTGAAGTCCGTAAGATACTGGGTGGCAAATGCCTGGAATCAACTGCCAGACCCAGTAAGAACAATTGCAACACTACAGGCCTTTTGCAATGGTGTGCGCAGCTAGATAGTCTCTTAATTTTTAATCAATTTTCACTTATTTATTTAATTAATTTTTCATTCTTTATATATATATTTGTTATTTTTAATTATTTTCTCGGCATATTAGCATATGTTTGCTAGGGGCCTAGTCAGCTCCCGTCAGCTATGAGGGTAAATAAATTTTTATGATTGATTGATTGATTGATTGATTGATTGATTGATTGATTGATTGATTGATTGATATATGATCTCAAAAATTATCATGAAAAGTCTTTTCACCGGTCCAGAACATACCATGAAAAACCTTGCTATCTGTCAGTTGAGTAGGTGTATCTGTGATAAAATCGGCCAGTTTTTTGTATGTTCCAGCAACCAACAAAGTTTTGGATGCCCACTGCTGAAGACCATCAGAAATCTTACTTAAGGAATCCCTCAGTTTGCGAGCCTATAAAATAAAATGCTTGTTAACAATTCACACTGTCAGATAATTAATCTGCATAAAATCAAATCAAATAATTATTAATAAATACAGACTGCCGTCAGCTCTTAAGCGGTTCCTAGCTCTTGCCAGGCTCAGGATTCTATGCTTCCGGCCTGAGTTGTTCAAAGGGTGGATAATGCTATCCACTGGATAAATCGCTATCCACTGGATAGTGATTTATCCGGTGGATATTGTTATCCACCCTTTGAACAACTGGGGCTATGTATGTATGTATGTATTACAGCATGGGTGTCGAGCCCTCATATCATGGCAGTATTTGGCATGGCAGTTCTTCCCTGTCCCTCCTGATTTGTCTTCCTTTCCACTGACCTAGCTAGTCAGTGTGATGGGTGCTATGTGTGAGGTTTCATGGCTGCTTTGTGGGGATTGCAGTCATGGGAGCCTTATTCCATCTGGGGGGGGGGGGGGGGGAGGGGCTGGCTGACCACAGTGGAGCCCCCCCCCCCCCCCCCCTTGCCTTGGATATCTGAGGTACCTGCCCGCTATATGCATTAAAGGTGTACCTGCCATTACCTTAAAAATCTCATGCTTGGTTGTTTTTACTTCTAGCTCAGCCTGCTCCTGTTCAGCCTGGGATATGGCCTACAGCATTGATAATGTTTGGGAAAAGGCAAAACACAAAAATAAAGCTACCTGGTCTACAGATATTATTGTCAGCGGTATTTACAATTTGTAACATTAAACAGTCAGGTATATGCATGTTCAAAAGGTGTTTATTATAACATAGTATGTTTAAATTTTTTTTTTTTTTTTTGGGGGGGGGGGGGGGGGGGAGGACTTCAAGAATCTCTCTTTGATCCCCCACCTTCCTTCCCGGGGCCGAATCTTAATAGATTGCGAAATGATTCAAGAGAATTATTGAGTGACCAGTTTTGCTGGCTATTAAATTAATAATAACATTAAGTTAAACATTAATAAACCAGCAATATATGCATTACCTCAACCATTTCATTTGATATCGTCCTTGGTCTCCCTCCATCACTTTTTCTTTTGTTTTGATCTAACTAATTAAAGATAAAATTAAGTAGATTTGGCAGTACATGAGAAACTGAAAAAATAAAATGATATTAATTAACAAATTATTATTGACTGGTACCTGCTTCTGAAGTCTGTTCATTCTTGTTGCATGCATGGCTTCTTTCTTTCGAGCTTCGTCCAAGACACGCTCTTGTTGAAGAACCTCTTTAAAACTTTTTCGGTATTTATAATACTACAATGCAAATGATAAGAAAACACTTAAGATGTAATATAAATAAAATGATATTACTGCAATATTACACAATATTATTCCAACTTATCTATTTTTTTAATTTTCAATATTTTAATTATTTCAATTTATTTAATTAATTAATCACAGAGGGGTGTGGAAGGATGGGCTATTAGCATTTGGAGCATACTTCCCAGCCACCATTAGCAACCATCAACTTGGGTAATCATTAAGAAGTACTTGGCATAAATTGCATGACAAATCTAACCCTATTAAATAAAAGTAATGCTGAAATATTAATTAAAAATAAATGTAAGAGGTTCTCACACATTCGTTACAAATCTTTGTATCGACTGCTCGGCAAACCTTCTTCGTTGTTATACGTGACCATATTAGCATTATACCAATGTCTAAATGGCATAACGAACCTGACAAGCCACGAATTAAAATTAAAATACATGTTACATGTACCTCAAAAAGGAACATCGGAGTTGTGGTGTCTCTTGTCAAGGGTTATTTTGCTCCTTTATGAATGGGTCATATAGGTATGTGCCACAGGATAGGGCATGTTTTCTTAATTAAAGTTCTCACGCCTTGAAAAGGGTAACATTTTGGCAACTTTAAGCCTGGTTTTCATATGTTGGATCAATCCCAGTTGATCGCGGATTTCACTGTCCCCAACCATCCCAGATTTTGCCGATATATATTCAGTGTCATTTCATCAACAATGGCAGATGCCATTTTTAGTTGTGAAGGGGACTGGAGCCAAGTAATTAAGAGAATTGGTAACGAGGTAAACCACCGCCGATGTCCTGGACATGCAGATTTGAGTTTTCATATGTCAGGAATGATCGCTGACCATCGTAGGAATCTGGGACAATCAGGAATCAAAATAGATTGATTTGTTGCCAACCATCCATTAGACAATCAGGGATGTCTATGAATTCAAGTTTTCATTGGTCAGCATAATCTGGGAGGGATGGGAAACAGTACTTTAAAAATCCCCGATCGGCTTTAGCATAATGTCCTTACAGTGCGATCCCTACAGAAGCTCCCTTTACATTGTATTTGCTAAGATTTAATTTAAAAATGACTTAATTTCTTTGGACTCAGGATATGGATATTTCATGTTAATACCTCTTCAGTGAAATCCTTCATCAGATTTGTCCACATACTAGATACTTCAAACACCTTGCTGAACACATCCTGCAGGGCAAGATTCTCTTCACTCTTAGCCCATTTTAACATTGCTATGGATGCTGTTGGAAAAAAAAAGACAAATTATATAAAAACCTTAAATATTTCCCCAGGTTACAGGCCCGTAGGGTGGATTCTCTTGAGGGGGGTTCTTTCATTTTTTGGGAGGTATTTTTTAGCCGGCGCTAACACGAGCGCCAAAGGCGCGAGCCTCTAGGGGGGTCTGGGGGCATGCCTCCCCAGGAAATTTTGCAAATTTAGGTTCTCTCAAGTAACATTTCCTGCATTTTGACATCATTTCTGAGGTGGGATGCATTTTCATTCAATACTAGCTCTTCGGAAAGTAATTTTCATTCTAAAAAAAATTCTGAAATGTTCCGAAATGAGTGTGTGCATTTAGACAGTTTTCAAAACACAAATATTAAAATTACATGCAGGGTGGATGAGTGGACAAGAAATTGAAAGGATGATGAATGATGATGAATTATCTGGCATTAATTAACCAATCCAAATGATAAGAACTTCTCATTATAGTGCCAAAATGTTGCGGCTTCCCCGATAATCCTGGCAAGGAAGGTAGTCGTCCGTGTAATCGACCGGTCACAGTCTTTTGATTGTTTTGTGTACATTTTTTTTATCTTTTCAACACCCCAAAATGCCGACTTCAAAAATTTTAGGGGGTTCGTTCGAACCCCTCAAACCCCCCCACCCTACGGGCCTGGGTTATATGTGGGCAAGATGAGTCTATCTTGCCTGCTCGGGATTGCCCATGATTTCCCGCAATTTGTTGTTTGCAGCCTCCATTGTTGCCATACAATAAGTCCTTAAGGTGATTCCTCAGTATTGCATTACGCATCCCTTTTGCGCAGAATTTTACGTGTGATTAGCGCGCGCCCATGAACAAAATGGCGGCTTTTTTCTATGCAGCTTGGCTCGCGAAAGATATATATCGTCATTTTCTCGTAAACAAGCATGGTGACCTAAGATATTTTTTAAGGCAAAATTTTGATGTGCAAATACTTTTGTCCTCTTTGAGCTGGACAATGTAAAAAAAAATTCATCAGGGAAAGAAAAAGATATAGCTGAATGCATGCACAAAATCGTTACTCGAGGATGCAAATTATGACCTTAAAACAATGACCTGAGGAACGTTTTGATTTGATGTTGTTTGAATTTGTTTGAATTTTTCCATAAGATATATATAGCATTGTTCCTTATGCTAAGGACTTTCTACCTATCAAGTTTTTCTTCAGTATTACTTCAACAGACTTTCCTTCTAGCTACCGTAAATTGTAATGTGGACCGATGAAATAATACGCGCGATTAGTACCAGAACAGGCATAAACAAGGTAAGTCTGGTCCATTATATCTCTCTTGCGACCACGGTGACCTATCTTTTTTATTGCATTTTTCGAAACAGTGCTTGGTAGGGAACATTCTGCGAAAGTTTCAAAAAAATCGATCGGGCGGTTTTTTTTCTGAGGAATCACCTTAATTATTGACCAAGCTTGTTTGGCCATGATGGTGGGATATTGGCTTCATTCTTTTTTTACGTGTTTACAGACGAGCAAAAAAAGAACTTGGCCAATGTCCCACCATCTTGACCTCATGCTTGTCAATGACCCATTTTAGAAATGCATTTGCAATTAGACAGGTTATGTGAAAAAAAAAAGAAAATCATGAACTATCAAAACTAAACTTAAGGTTATCATATACCTCTAAGGGTGTCTCACATCCAAGCGATATAGCCTGCCCGATATAGCTTATAGATGTAGCTAACAAACTATAATAACCATTTTGTAATAAAAGTGAATTCTCGACCTCTAAATGCAAGCATCTGAATCACCTTTGGAAGCTATAAGTCAAAGCGAATTTAGTAATTTGATTTGTTCTTGGGTTTCCGGACCCCAAGGGCTTATATTATAATTAAAAACGCGTCTGCATTTTGTCATATTTAACTGCAACCAATGAAATGTTACAAGACATTTTCCAATTAGGGTTGAAAAATTGTGGAGTGATCATAGAAAAATCACTCTCGAAAAAGTACACCGGTAATAAAATCCAGAAATAAATAATTCTCAGACACCTTTTTGTTGCTTACATGTTGGACAAGCTAAGTACTGTGACTCAGATGCTTGCATTTAAAGGTCATGAAAAATTCAAGAATTTACTTTATTACAAAATTGTTATTATGGTTTGTTAACTATCTCTATAAGCTTAAATTTGATATAGGAGTTTAGCTAGCTATCTACAATTTAATGCAGACGCACTATATCACTTGGGCGTGAGACACCCCCAAAGGTATATGGTGACCTTAATTATATTGATTAGTATTGATTGCATAGTTTACACTGATCAATTTTTTAAACTCAAAGATTCAAATCTCATGATTTGGTCTACTTGTGATGAGATTAATCTCTGATGTATATTCACAGTGTAGATTCTGTTTTAAATATCACACCAAAGATATTTTTCCAGTGAATCAAATTTGAACCAAATAAGGAAAATACTTTTAAAGATGGCAATATCAGGAGATGTACTTAAGTATATTTTTATGTAACAGCCATATAAAGATAAATTTTGTATTGTACCAAAACCACCACCACCCTCTCCCCACACCCTAAGAAAACGGAGCAAAAAACACCCACATTTGAACCATCAGGTCTATTTAGAAGTGGTCGGAGGGATGATCATATCGGCTATGCTACTTCCAGCTGATCATGAATTCGAACAAGGAGGGAGATGAGTCCACAGCAGTACAACTTGTTAATAACAACAGCAATATAAAGTGATAATAAATTTTTCTGTGTCTACTTTCGTTCCCTTCTGAGCTGGGACGTACAGTTCTTTGGATTCAATTTTACAGCTTTGTAACACTAAACAGTCTCGGTTGCAGTTTATACGGAACAAAACATGAATCATCAAAAGAAAAAAAGCCTTCTTCTTTCAAACTTCACACAGTCAGTGTATGAACGCGAAGACCAGCTATATATCAATACAAAAACATGCCTACCGTCCGCTTTAGCGAGGACCACTTTCTGAAAATTCTCGTACACAACTTTCTCGTCAAAGATCAGCAAGCCAAGAGATCCATGCCCATCTCTGGAATTTTTAACCTTGTGAGCAGCTCGACGGAAAATCCTCGCCATCGATGTGTCTCTGAGTTGTAGAGAAATGGGCAAATATAACAAATTTTAGTACTGGCTGTGCTATTTCTTCTCGAGTTGTGCAGCTTGGCGGAAATCGGACTGCGCAATATTTAACCCAGTCTCTTATGCGCAACAAGTGCCCAGCCGGAAGTTACGGATTCCGAAATAGAAGCAGGTCAAGCAGGCTGGGCCGGAAGGGCAGAAACACTTGACGTATGTATTACATCATTCCAACCGCAATGAACGCAATGAAACAAACAAAATCGAAGGAAAACATGTAACCGGCGTCAAAGTGCGCTTGGATTATTCCGCAACAAACTTATAAACAATTTTGATACTCGGATTGGTTTGAAAGCAAAGCATGATGAAGTGTTAGCATGATGTAGCATTTTCGCAGACTAGTTTATTTAAGTATCATGCGGAGGGAAAAGGGGAATTCCCAACTTCCCCATCTCGAGTGCATATGGACGTCTTAGGCTCCCGAGGAAATTTAAGGCGGGGGTACACCTAAAGCCCATTTTTCCACCGCTAAACTTGGATTTAATGCGAATTATCGCGTCCGCGTTTCAAGTAATCCAGAAACTCTACGCTCATTTCACAAAGCTATGTTTAGTGGGATGTTGTAACTTTTTGGGAATGTTAGAAATACATTATTATCTAATTAATACGTTAATTGTTAATTTTGGGGGGTTTGAAATTTTCGATTCCGGGATTTTTTTGGGTAGGAAAATTTGGCAAGTATTTTTTAGGGATTTTTGGGGTATTACTGACCTTCGCTGCATAGTTCTGCGAATAAAGCACGATCAAAGGAAGTGTTCTTGGGTGTCTCTAGTGCTGTAAAAATGACTATTAAATGAAGGGGTCAGAAATTCCGTATGGGAATTTTTGGGGGTTAATTTCTGGTCCAGGAATTTTTTTGGGGGGGGGGGGTTGTTGGAAGCCCCAGGGATTTTTTGGGTCTTGATTTTTGCTCCCATTCGATCATCCCCGTCACTTTAAATCCCGAATACTTCCCTAAGCCCAAATCCAGTTCCCATCCAAAAGTTTGCATAAAATACTAACATCGCAAAAACATTATGTCATTGAAAGGGCCAAAGTTTTATGCAATTGCATATTTTTTCTTAATTATTCAAAAAGATGGATGGTTAAATTGTCCTCTATTTCACCGTTCTGAAGAATTGCACTTCAAATTCCCCAGAGAGTTGTCTGCTTCTCGCGAACGAGGGTAACCTAATAATAGGGCCCTGGCAACGGCGTGCATCAACCGGCGTCATTCCCAGGCCGGGTCCTCTCTCTTTCTGACCAAGAGCGCCCTGCCGGTTCTGATGGGTCAACCGACGGTCAACCTCGTTACCAGGCCATCTCTCCTTTTCCTGGGAGCGAGGTTGCGGTTGGGTTTGCGTATCATTCGATGACGTCATAAAGTTTCGCGCCAAATCAATAAGTGAGCTAAAAGGGGCCCAACCGACCCAACCGACACCGCGGAAAAACGCACCGCGCATGCCTGCAACGTCACTATTCTGGAATGAAAACAAAGCCGTTTTCGTTGCTGAAAACTTCGACTTCTGTACGGAGAGGGAAGTAATTTGTAAGTATTGTAAGCGAAATTCGTTTTTTAGACTCGGGTTTGATCCTGAATCACAAGAAGAATTTACCATTGCAGATCTGGAACAGAATTTTTACGCGAAAACTACTCTGGGAACTCGTGCGATGATATGCTGTTACATATTTGACAACAGAAGCAAATCGGATGTTTATTATTTATTCCGTGAAAGTAGTTTATTTGCCAGGAGACCTTGCAGCATAATGAGAACTAAGGAGCAAGGAAATGGCCACAATGATGTTCCTGTGTTCACCGAACAACATGATTGACTGTTTGCACTTGGATTCCTGTTCGGATTTCGGCTTGTTTGTAATTTCCTGTAATTTCACATGGAGCGACCAGGGTATTTACTCGAGCTATAAATAAGCTTCATTAGAAATATTGGACCATAAAGATGGAGCCTTCACGTTAACTGGCCAGTTTTTTCTTAGATTATCAAATGATAAATATGTGGCTTTCGAAGGGTTGTCTTGCAGTGTCTTGAATATTTACCAATTTAGTTTCATATTCAAGTTTTGAGTAACTTATTTATTAATTATAAACTATTTTATGGGAAGCATCACTGATCAGTGTATTTTTTGCCCATTGTCGAAAAAGGAATCGTCGATTTCTATATTTTATTGTTTTCATTCAGTGCTAAACCAAAACTTAAAATGTATTAATGTATCTGTAAATCTGGTTTGCCCAGTGTGGGCTCTCTATGAAGGAATGCTAGTAAGAATATTTTACAATTGCTGTTTTCAATGGATTTGAGCCTTTTTAGAGGTGAAATCACAGTGGTTTTTTCTTTGCAAATTACGTTGGAAAAAACAGCTTTGAACCAATGTCACCCAATGTTGCTGTCTTACATGTAATTAAGCCATTCAGATTCACTATTGTGTACTTTACTCGTGTGGTTTTACTTTACCTCAGATTGATTGCAACATGTGTAAATATTTCAGAGATAATTCTTTTGCTTCAATAAACACAAGAGGATTGAAACATGATGGTAATCATTCATAATGGTACACTTTGGAGAGCAAGACACATGCTATTTAGGAGTGAATTATTTACATTCTTGAAGCCAAGTTTGCATGCATTCATATCCATGTCAGCTCAATCTGATTTTCATTCTGATGGGACTGTTTGTTCATCATTTACAGAAAAATGAACATAATAGTTTTGTCACTCTTAAAAGTAACATCTAAATACTACAAGTTTGGCAGTGAAATTACAAGTGCAGTTTTCTGGAGACTGGGTGAACATTACAAATGAATGACCTAAACATCTTGGTGCAATCTGGACCAATCTGGGAACACCAGTCACAGGCTAATCACGAGATTGACTGGGAGGGGGTCCAAATCCTTGACAAAGAGTCTGTAGAAATCATAAGGAAAATCAAGGAAGCTAATTAAGAGATGGGGCTATGATCTTCCCACTATTTTTAACCACTTGGCACTTGACTAAACAACATGCAACCATGTGACAGGGTGGAGCTCACTTTTCTAATGGAGACGGTGTGATGAGGTAGAAAGCTACACTTAATTTGCTTAGACTTTGTGACAAGTTAATTCATTATTGTCTTTGAATGACAAGACAAATAGCAAGAGTACAACACACTGCAATGAGTAAATATTGAATCTATACTAACAGACCCTCCTTATTGATGTGCATTGCTAGTTTGTAAGGTACTGAAACATAAAGCAAAAATTAAACTGTCCTGAAAATGACAAGCATCAATTTTGTTATTACCAGAAATAGATATGTAATGAATCAGAAAAGTAAAAGGCTTGCCATGTATATACATGTAATCTGCTAATAATCAAAATGACCATAGTCATCACAAATAAGGCCAAAATGTCTTGTCTTTTTTTGTTGTTGAGTGATGAAAATTACCATGTTTAGTTATCTTCTACAAATCAACCACTTGGGATTTAAAAACATTTTATCAGACTAAAAATTACAGTAATCTCTAGCTAATCAAAGCAATACCTGTATTGACCTTTAACATTCTGCATCCATCTAACAGCTTCGATAATAAAATTATTATTCCATGTTATGTAACAAAGTAAGTATGATGTGTTTATTAAAAGGTTTTATGAACCTTTACTTAAAATAAAAACACAGGATACTACAAGAATCGTTTTCAAAAGCAATATAAGTAACCTGAATGAAAAATGGAAATTTTCATAGAATTACCTTTCTGTTCTAGTTAGCCTCATGATCTTTAGTGCAAACTTTTTAAGCTTGTAATACAACAAAGAAAAAAGACTGGAGGGGTAGAAACTGTATTTTATTTATATCAAGGTTAAATATGCTGAGGAGTCCTTTAAAATCACCTTTGACGATACAGTACACTTGGGTGGAAGAAGTTTGCCGAACTCTTCGATCGTCTGCGCAAGTACATCACGCAAACTATGTCAGCCTAGACATGCAAGCTAATGATGTTGAGGGTGGAAACAAGGATTTAAATAAACACAAAATGATAAATTTTCTGGTGTGAATTTCAACATAAGATCGATATTTAAACACCGTGTTGCAAACTTTCGAGGCGTGTAGCAGATAGTAGAAAAAAGATAGGCAGGCTAGAAACTAGTGTTCACACAAGCATATTAAGGTAAAACTACAGTTGTGATATCAGCGTTAGATATGTTAGGGATTTCTTAAAAATGAGCAAAATCTTCATGATCCACTTACGTACGAAGACAGTTCCATCGATGACAAACAGAGTGCCCAAAAGTGCGAACTTTCGATGCTTATAGCAAAAATTGTAAGAAAAATTATGAAACTGTAAATTGACAGGTAAAAGAACAGGAAACAATGTACCCTCAGTTAAAATCTTTACCTTAAATATTCGGGGGTTTTCTTAAGACCCTCTTAAAAATCGCGAAAATGTTCACTTTTTCGGTCATTCCCTTATAATCTTTCAAAAGTTCTGCACATGCGCAGACGTTTTTCCGCGGTGTCCCCAACCTCGTCCACAGGCCATCTCTGCTTTCAAGTATAAGCCTGGATGGCGCAAAGATCAGCAGCCATTTGCATGCAGTCCGCGTGTTAACACACTGTTTGCGATTGTTTTGTTTACATGGTTTGACAAAATGTTTTGATTTGACATCATGTAAGACATTTTAATTCTTTCCTTAAGCGCAGCACCTGATGTACTGCGCATACCATACCATATTTACCGCAATGCGTTTATCGTCGGGACTTTCCGTGACTATCTTCGTGTCTTCGGAGCAATTCGTTTGCTCGGCAGCAATCATACCGAGAGCAATGTCTCTTCAGCTGGATATACTTCTCAACTGTTTGTTATACACAAAAGGACGGCTGACATGTAATGTGAAAGGGAAATCTCTGTTGTTTGATTTACTACCGCACTAACTTGGGTAGGTAAGGTGTGATTGCTTTATTCTACAATTTTTCCTTTCAGGGGGCATGCAATACATATAGGTACCCCAAAAGAGGGCAACCCAAGCTTCAGGAAGCGTTCAACTTTACTAGAATTTCCGCTTTTCAAAAGATCTGCAATTAGTCCCTCGGCTACTCATTATTTAATAGTGATGTAAACATGCATCTCTCTTAGCGTTAGGGCAGAACAAAATATAGCCAGAAAAAGCTTAGAAAATTCGATTATTTCTAGCTTAAACATAACACGTGCAGGGCTATTTTCGATTCCAGAACAACGATCCAGCTATATTTCTAGAGAGAAATCAGATAGAAAATATTTTGTGTAAGTCAATAGATTTTTACGTCTTCAGTGAAAACTCAATTTACATTTTACATCGACGACATTATTCCACGTTTTAGCTTGAACGTGTCATTCTCCGCCATGATAAATTTTGATGAAAGTTACTGACTCGAGTTAAAGGTTTATTTTATTTCTGTTTAACGCAACGGCAACAGTGGACATTTAGAAAAGAATAATCTTATTATGCAGATTTACCTTCGTTAGATATATATGCTTTTCGTGCACTAAGAAATTGCATTATTGTATCAGCTGAAATGACAGAATTGGCACCATGCATCAAATTTGTATATTTAGTGAATGCTTTTTAAGGCGAATTTAACTTCTAATGAAAAAAAATGTCGCATTCATTTGTAACCAGTGAAAGCAACGTTGTTCGAACTCAGTATAGTATCTCAGATAAAGTTTAGTATAGTTCCTATTATCAAAAATGACATGTTATTTTTTTGATTTATGTGGTGGTATATTAGCTCGGGAACACATTTTCTTGCCATGGAAACAGTCCATGTATTAAACTGCTTAGAAAGTACGCACACAAGGCAAAGAACCGTCCGCACAGGCTACGTAAGGAGTTGACATTTTTAAATACTCTAGTTAAGCATCAGATATCAAACCGCAATGTAGTGCTAATTAGCGGCAAAACAAGGTCATTTAGCGAAATTAAGAGTGTAAATTTTGCAACAAAGCAGTGAATTTAAATATTTATAGTAACCTTTGCCATTTTATAAGAAAAAAGACTATTGTTCCTATTTTTACATCACTGCTTTCCCAAGAAGCGATTGTTCTGGCTTTAGGCCTGCTTATACAGCTTTCTTTTTCAGCAGACGTTAATAAAAGCAATAGTTCAAGTATTGTAATTAGCGTAAAGCAAGTAGTTCTTGTGTTGTCATTAGTGTAAGCAGAAAAGTAGTTGTACTGTAATCTTGTTAATTAGTTTTTGCATGTGTGCTGCAATTAAAGAAGATATATTTTGGGGCCCCCGATTGATATTTTTCGGACAAGAATGAAATATTTAAATGGGTTGAATGCTGTACAAACTTAGATGCGAAGATGCGAAGCGATAGTTATTTAATGAGAAAAGCCCATTAAGTTTGGGTGGATTTTGTCTCGCATGTCCATGTTTGGTGGAAACGTAACACGTTTCTGACAGCTGGTTGGCAACTGGTTGACACCTCTCGCTCCAATTGGCCTGATTTACCAACCTCAACATCAAACCCATTTAAAGTCCTGGCACACGACGAGATGTGTCGTAGTTACATGTAGAAGGGACAATTAAAATTCACAACATGTTCACAACAAAAAATGTAGCAGAGACGTATTGCGGCGACACACCCCTGAAAAGGATCAGCAGACGCGAGGCGAGGGGACGTGTCGCTGTTACATGTCACCGCCCTTCATTTTCTTGTGTATGTACATGTCGTGATTGTGTCCCTGCTATACATGTTCCTGCGACATGTCCCCGGAAAATGGCCCTTCGTGTGCCAGCACCTTAAACTTTGACTCCAAACAAACGCACGTAAAGTTGAGTGGCATGTGGCTATTTTGACTTCTCAGGCGTGTCCACCTCGGTTTAACGGGTTTTCTGATTGGTCAAAATGATGAGGAAACCAACACAAAGATGTTAAAATAATTAACGGTTAAGTAACGGTTCGCCGAGTTTTCTGTTTTTAAACAACGTTAGCTAACATTTAGTTTACTCCAGATGTTTCTACAAACATTGAATTATCCTGAAGAAAAAAATGGTAACATCATGGTCGACAATTGTGAGTAACATTCGCACTTAACTGCTTCAACTAACTGTTTCGATATTTCTATTTTTTCCAGAAATATTTACTCAAAACAATCAAACCCTACCTCATCCTTTTTCACTTCTCTAGTGGATCTACATTTTTAAAAAAAATTAAGGAGGAAGCAAAGTTATTTTAATAATCGCGGGGAAAATAAGGTTTTTTAAATGTTCGTGACTGCTTAGAGTTCATGGCTGCGCGAAAAATAATGCTTACGCAAAGTGTAAAAACATTTGAAGGAGCAGAACTCGAACTTGTCTATTTTTAGCTACCTGTTTGGCGCGAAACTGAGTATTCAATTATTCGCGCGCGCTCTTCTTACCGAAAGCATTTTCAACAAATTTTCATTATATTATAAACCTTTGACAAATCAACTTTATCAGTATTCCAGGTTTATGCTAAAATAATTCGTTTGTTCCTACTCAATTTTTACCGAAATATGAGTCCCTTGTCAAATTCAAGCCGATAGAAACCTGCAACAGTGACAGTTTAGAGTCTAATTCTTAATAAGTTGGTGCAAATGGTTAGCGAACTGAAAAGAAAGCATTTCCCCACCCCTCCCGAGCCTCCCACCCATCCGACATTTTTTGCACCAGTCCCAAAATCGGACAGCCGTTTAAAACATAAAAAAAAATCTGAACGAAAACATATTTTAATATTTTAAAATACGCCGACGATCGTTAATTTTTATTTTCTGTTGATGCTTCAGAGTTTATTGGAAGGTAAAATGACGTTGTAATAAATTAGCGCTTTCATTATAATGTTGTTGATTTTAAAGTACAGTTACAAATTGGAAAACACATACTTGTCACCTTTCGGGAATATGGAATAGTGACTGTGTTGTGTGAATGGACGTTATGGCCTGTTAATTAATTGCAAATCACTTCCTATTGTGTTTACAACCCAACATTATTTCGCAAATTGCCGCGTGACGGGGTCGTAAACAAGACATTTATCCAGACATCATCGTTTTTTTTTCTAAATCTCAAAAAAGGTACGAAATTCACAAGTTACTGTTCCTGACAAATCCACGCGCGAGGGCGCAAAATCTATTTGATTACTACTTAATAATCTTCTTCACGCGTGTCCGCATTCGAAAAGCAAAACAATTTATTTCTATAAATTTTCATATGTTATTGCTTTGCTTGTGTTTGCATTTGATAATACATTTGAATTCGTAATTATCACCTTCCTTGCAGGATTCCGTGCGGAGGTTGGGAAGACAGAAAGCTACGGAATGAACTTAACTTTCGAAAAGCTCTCGCCGCAGAGAGAATGCTGAGGAAGGAAGTTTTAAAGTGTGAAGCGAATTTCGTCGAATGGATTACGTTTCGCGGATGCGTTCTTGATGTGAAGAAGCGAGGCGCCAAACAATTGTCCCAGAAATGATTAAGGAGTACAGATTTGTGAATACGTTATCTGCTCCAATGCGTTTTTAGCAATTCGTGGGCTGTGGTTTTTAGGTTCGCTCCAATGGTTTTCAAATCTCGAAGGACTATCGGCGTTCGCTGCTTTATTTTCAACCATGTGATACAAGTTTGGTGAGAGCTAACGTCCTGAAGCAACACACAATTATCACACGAAAGAGGCAGAACTTCTAGTTAACAGAGAGTCAACATTATTCACATTTTGACAATACTGTTCCCTTAATACTCGCTTAATTCGTCGAGTTGCAATACTTAACATAATTTCAGCGTCGGGACGCGAGCAACAGCCTTCGATCAAGTGCCTGGATCTTCGTCGGTGTACTAACATACAATAACAAAGCCGCTTAAGGATGCCGAAATTTTTCAAAGGAAAAGACAAAGAAGATGAGGCAGAAGAAGACCGGAAGAAAATTCTTCCAAATATGAATCTTCCGAGCATAGATAGGACAAAACTACAAGGATCATTGAAGTGTCTGAAATGGATTCAAAAGAAAATACAGAAAAAAGGGGCCGCATTTCCACTCTTTATGATTCTTCTCAACACAGTTTATTTGACCCTTGGAGGGCTTATTTTTATGGCAGTTGAGAGACAACCTAAGATTGTCGTAAATACTTCGCAAGAGTTGGTGGAAATTTTCGATGTTTTGAAGGTAAGGGTTAAATTGTAGTATAGAGCTCTTGACAACTGTTACGCGCGACAGGCCGATATCTGGAATAAATCTATTCACCCAGAGTCGGGTAGCAGTGGACGAAACAGGTAAAAACATTGTATATCACTAGCAGACACAATTCAAAGCTTACGAAATTTCTTAGTCATGTATAATTTAATACTTATATGCGTTTTAATTCCGAAAGAAAACACAACAAATAGGGGACGCTAAAGCAGCGCCAAATACCATATTTAAGAAGTACCTTTGCAAATTTTGTATTTCAAAAAGTTTACAAACTTTGTGAAGAGGTCATTCACTACACTTTTAAGTTTTATATCCTGGAATACGCCAAACAGATTTATATTTTTCTGACAAGAAATTCCATTAGATGAAGGCCCAGGCCATTTATAATTTATCAAGCAATCCTTCCGTTACGGTCGTGATCTAGTATAATACGTTCTTTATGTTACAGTCATCTTGAAAAATAACCTCTTTTAAAGTACAGCATAAGAAATTATTATTATACAATATGCTTCAAGACAGTTTAAGAAGATTGGTCGCAACTTTAAGGGAGCTTACACTAACGTTTGATGTAAACTTATTGATAAAAAAAACTTGCAGGATACTTCAAAGTATGCAAATTCTGGTTATTAACTCTATCTCATTCATCAATCCCCCGTGAGGGTGAAAGGTTTCTTTTAATTTAGTCTTTTCAGCCGTTAAATAGACTTACTAGCTTCTATTTTGGAAAATATTCATCAGTAACAGATAAATCTGTGTTTTTTCGCTCCCTCGCGATCTTTATATTGAATGCAAAATCTTAGGGAATCTCTTCTCTTTCATTTCCCATATGCAAATTTGCGAAAATTGGAAGAAAAGCAGGCGGCAAAATTGCTGGATCATTAACATGTTTGAGTTTCGCGATGTGACCGCGATGGTTTTCAAACAAGCTGAGAACTAGCTACATGTTGTACTTCAGTTTCCTTAGCTGTGTGAATCATCTGTTAGGAAGACAAAACTATCTCTCCAATTCACAACCGTCAGGTTATGTTCCCTGAAAAAAGAGATTCATCAATATTTAACATTTCCAATTAGAACCTATTGAAAGAAACCAACATTTCAACAAAGATATTCCCCACAAAATAGTTGATTCTACACAGAAAACATTTGCCCCTCGCGAAATCGCCAATTTCAGTACTTCAATTTTGCCAACTTCTCGTTAGTTTAAAGTGAAAATATTTCGAAATGGAAATCGTTTAACTTGCTTTGGCTATTAAGACGACACGGTCTTTTGGTCTTTTGTTTAAACTTTCTATGGTGAAAATCCTTCATGATCCTGCCGGTCTGTCAATAGCTTTTTAAACAAAGAAACAGTTGGAATTAAAATTCTTTTAATACCGCGACTACCCGAGTAATTACAAACAATTCTTTCCTTTCTTTTTTTGATACACCCTTTTTGAACAATTTGTGCTTGTCCAGAAAGGTCAAAATATCGAAATTTATTCATATATATCAAGTTTCTATCGAGATTTAAATAAATCTAAAACACGATTTGGTTATACATATCAAGATTGATGTACAGGTATCAAGAGCCGCATGCGAGCACATCATATCTAACCAAGCTCCAAATACACTCTTTTTTATATAAGAATGTCTATTTTGGGGGCTGAGGCTAAGCATTCTTATTTTGTTTTTACAATTTGAGGCTGAAAACGTTTTTAAGACATTCTTAAGTTACATGTTAGGAGTCTAAGTTGGGCTACAAACTGAGATATTCTACATAGTGTATCATGCAATAAGAAACGACATTGTTAATGTTAGGGTATTTTCTTTTATGCATTGAGCTTATTGTACTGTCAGACCACCGTTTTGCATTAATTTATACTGCTCATTTAACAAGAAAGTAAAACAAAATGGGCCAAATAAAGAAGTTGTCCGGCTCTCAGCCTGGGGTATGTTCTTAGCATGTTCTTAAAATTTTGGTAAATCTCAGCCTCGACGTTCTTATAAAAAAAAAGGTTCTTACAAAAAAGTGTACCTACATCAAGATTCGCATATTTATGAATTGGGAGATTTTAGAATTACAGAGAAATGAACGATAGAGAGTAGGCGCATTCGCAAGACTGATATACATCAAGATGTCGCATATGCATCGAGATTGTGATAGGCTTGTTGATAGGCTTGTATGAAGTACTAAGTCGAATGGTTTGCCTGGTTACTTCGCTCCATAACATTTCTTCACGTGCTAAGTGGCGGGATCGATCGTCGAACACTCCTGAATTCAATGAGGACAGATTGGCCTCTATACTTAGAAGTGTTTATGTTGTGGTTCAATTTTATCCTTGGTTCAAATTTTATTTTCCTTAAATTCTGGGTATGGTAATTTATGATAATGAGTTAAAAACAAAGGAAAATAAAATTTGAGCTAAGGTTAAAATTGAACCACAACATTCTACACGGCTTTGCAAGGAAATTCTCCAGCGACGGCTGCGATGCTTGTGGAGCTTAGCGTACTTTGAAACGAATAAAAAATCTCAGAAACTAGCAAAACAAATGTAGCTCAGAACGCTGTGTTCGTTCTGTTATTGCTTGTAAACTTTTCTGTTTTCTTAGCTTGTAATATATCTGTCCTCCCCTTGAATTGCCAATATAACCAGTTATGCTTCCAGAAACTGAAAAGAAATAATGTTTATTATTTTGTCTCGCAGAACTCTGATATTAGTCAGAACGTGTCGCTATCCAGTGGATTGAGTATCCCTAATTTAGTGAAGAATCTCACATCAAAAGATCTAGAAAAGTTTGAAGAAGTTCTTGCTGGAATAAGCAGTCAGCGTGCGGCAGCTTCTAAAGCGGAATGGAACATTTATAATTCTATATTCTTCTGTATGACAGTCACAACGACAATTGGTGAGTAACAGAACTTTGACGTCTGTGGACGAGGCCTTAGTTTGTGACCATTTAAATGAAAGCTATTGAGCAGTACTTTCATGTGGTACTGTTTATTATGCTGTACAATTCAAGGTAGTTCTAACTTTTGAGTCTATGGATGAAACCCTAATGTGTAACCACTCAACTAAAAGCTATTGAGCAGTACTTTCACGTGGTACTGTTTATTATGCTGTACAAGGTGGTTCTAACTTTTAAGTCTGTGGATAAAACCCTAGTGCGTGACCATTCAAATGAAAGCTACTGAGCCGTACTTACATGTGGTACTGTTTATTATGCTGTACAAGGTGGTTCTAACTTTTAAGTCTGTGGATGAAACCCTAGTGTGTGATCATTCAGATGAAAGCTATTGAGCAGTACTTTCATGTATTTCTGTTTATTACACTGCACAAGGTGGTTATAACTTTCAAGTCAGTGGATAAAACCCTAGTGCGTGATTCACATCATCTGACAGATCAAATTGTAATAAATCACATTTTGTTCATCTTTTACCAGGTTATGGAAACTTGTCCCCAGTAACGGTAGGTGGCCGCGTCATTTGCGTCATCTACGCTTTATTAGGAATACCGCTGACCCTGGCACTGCTTGCTATTGTCGGTAAAATTTTGGGCGACTACATCAACGACGCATGCGCATGGTTGCTTAAGTGGTACAGAAAAGTACACACGTCGTACGAATATGAAAGAACGTAAGTATATTGTAGCCATGTTCTGCGTAAATGCAGCTTCTAAATGTATAGCGAAGCTCATTATAATCATATTAGATGCAATGGTTTTTTCCAGAGTCAGTGTATTTAGAAATGGTCGATTTGCGAGTTTTGTTTTTCTGAATGGTTTGCGCTAAAAGGAAAACTAGACTAGTGGAAATTCGCATACTCCGATTGGCTTTCACCAACGTCTCGTTGTTTTAGTCGAGTTGAAACAGTCTTGATACAAAACTAGCACATGAGCTGAAAACATGAAGGGACTAGGAGACTACATACGGCACTAGGAATATTGCGAGCCCCCTTTGATGGGCTGCAAGTTTCTACTAGGTTCACCTCCAGCATTTCGTCAGGGCTCTTCGCCTAACAGGTCCCGGCACCCATCAGTATACCGGTGCGAGAAGCATTGTGAATGTAGAGTCTGTTGTCAAAGAAACACAATGACCCCGGGTAGGGCAGCGAACAGGAGCCCTGGGCTGTAACAAGACAGGACGACAGAATCAACGCGGCTTAACATCAACCTTTCAAAGTTTTCGTTACATCCTTTCTTCCCTCCAACCCTCAGTTTACAATCGTATTGTTAACTTTGTTCTCCAAGACTGTGCACTGTGTCATTTCTTACGACGACGTTTTCATTTTCATGTTGCTTTCAGAGTCCAAAACGGAGATGACGGTCAAGTCGACGCGCCCTTATGGATGGGGTTGTTAATACTTGTGTTATTCACCACTATCATGGCTGGGCTGTTTTGTTGGATTGAAGGATGGGACTTTGGAACTTCGCTATATTTTCAATACATTACGTATTTGACTATTGGATTTGGTGACGTTGTTCCAGTAAAAGAGCAGGTAAAGAAGTTTATTTATTCTCCGCTTTTAATAAAGTAAAGGAAACAAAACCTAGTTGAGAACAGAACCCTCTCTCCGAAGATCGAGAGTGAGCTCGAAGTTTTTGTGTTTTGGAAACCACAAAATTCACATTTGTATGGAAAATATCAGCTTACCATTTTTCAAATTTTGTCATACTTTCTTGAAATTGGTTGCTGTCAAACCGTTATTGTTCAGCTCCTGTGAGGTTGATGTGTCTAGGATTTGGCTCTTTTTAATTACCCTAAAATAGACACAACACAGTCTGTTGTCCACATTATATCTTTTGCCTTATTTTTCTAGCTTGTCTTCGTGAATGTTTTACTGGTGTACCTTGGCCTGGCTGTTCTGTCAATTACGCTCAGTAT
Source organism: Meandrina meandrites (assembly GCA_963693305.1). Taxonomy (NCBI): domain Eukaryota; kingdom Metazoa; phylum Cnidaria; class Anthozoa; order Scleractinia; family Meandrinidae; genus Meandrina; species Meandrina meandrites. Next base: position 3,469,651 of record OY855911.1, read on the forward strand.
GATTGCTTCTAACATTCACCACCAAATGCAGAAAGCCTCGTTTATTGAGAGACTCAAAGATACCGAGATGTCGGATTCATCTTTTGTTGGCTCGGCCGTGGGAGTTGGAGACGAGGAAAACGGCAATGGCAACGGGAGCAGAGGAAGGAGAGGGTCTGGGGATGACAGCGCAATCGCCACGCAGGACACAAATGGCGGGAAATCCTACGGAAGCACAGAAAGTAGTCCTTAAAATGGTTTACTGCAGTCTAAAACGTCGTCTTAAGAACTCCGTTTAACTCACAAGTTGTCAAAATTAGTTACAAAAATGTTAATTTAGTTCGTCATCTTTTTCTTACTGATCCAGCTAAACGTGGATAATTATGGTGTTATAATTCTATTCATCTTGGTTAACCATGTTAAATTTTCTGGCGTTGGTGAGGAGATCTCACATCTTTGGCGATAATTTTGGCTTAGTTTTATTAAAGTCGCTAGAACAGCGTGCTGTCCAATTGGGAAACTCACCTTCTTCTCCTGTATGATGGGAAACGATTTTAAGTCCAACATTATTTTTATAGCCGTCAGCTATAAGCATTCGCTGTTGTATCTTCAGTGGATATAGGACAGTTTTATAAGGACAGAAGTTTAAATGGCCCGTATTGTGGCCTGGACAGATAGATGTCCACCAAGTTCTATCTTCAAGGTATGATTTTGAACAAAGCAGAACCATCAAAGATGCATTGGTGATCTGCTGGATCTGCCTCAGTGATATCACCTACTCTCATTTTGGTTGCGATTAGCTCGTTCTACCGGAATACACAGTTAAAACTTGCAGTAAGACACTACTTCAATGGAGCCTCTATTTTCATCGCGGTCCGTTGTAAACACTACCATCATTATTATATAGTACAAGGCGACTATTCAGTATTATTTCTAGTTAAAGTGAATATTAAAATATATTATCCCAAGCCAGAACTATACGGAACCTAATTGTCGAAATTTATTTTTGTATCTGTTGGGAGGGCCATCCTTTGTTGTAAAAAACTGTACATTTACGTTGAGATTGTATACAGGGTGCGTATGTGTGACTACAAAATATAATGAGACGATTTCAAGAAAGAACAATTTCCTGATCCTGTACACAGTGGTACAGGCATTTGATTATAGTAGGTAGACTAACGTAGAGAGGGCATGAGTAATTGTACTGGTATTATACTAATAACATGTTATTAAACACGTAATACTGTTTATAAAACCAAGTTTGCTTTATTTCTTTCCGTTGGTTAATGTCAACGCATTTTCTTGGACCATGTCTACGAGCAGTCTTAGACCTCTTTCTGAATTGGGCAAAAAAGTGCGCACGATAAAAAATAAAAATTGAAAAACAAAACCCATAACATTGTCACACGCATTCTCTTCCAAAGAGCTCTGGTTTTCTTTTGGTCACCATTTTCGTCCCCATAGCCCTTTTCGCTTCTCTTAGCCGGGGAGGCCTTGGCACGAGAAACTAAGGGCTCTGAGGACATAGGATTTTTGAATTAATTCGAATTTGTTTGATTGGCTGTTTGAAAGAAAGAAATCTTGGGCGGAAGAAAAATACGCGCATACTCCCATACAGTATATAGAGACATCACGACTGCATACAAGAAGACCGGAAGTCCCAGAATCAAGGACTGGAAATCCTTTGTCTCCAGAGCACTTCGTTTCCCGTGTCAAGGTCCCGTCGGCTAAGATAAGCGAAAAGGACTATGGGAACAAGAATGTTTGGTCACGTGATCGGAAAAAACGAGTAGCTCTGGGGACGAGAATGGGTCACGCGAGAACGTAGATGGCTTTTCGGGAAGAAGGGTAAAACACAACAAAACTGAAAATATTATTTCATAATTTTGTCAATTTACGTTGTTTTATGCACTGACTCTTTGAGCAAGGAATTTTCTGCCCAGCTTGTGTGGTTCTTCCGCAATAAAACTGTCAATCATCTCACTACACCGCAATTTGTAACGCAGGCTCAATCATCAATTCAGACGTGTTACGCAGAATCACACAGCGTAATTATTTTCTTACTGTTTTAGAACTTAAAGTTTTTTCTTGTGGCGTAACGATGTTAAATGATCTTCTTTTCTATAACTAAACTTTTAATTAGCTTAGAATTGATCTAGTCTACTCGGTCTCATTGCTTTCCTCAGCTCGCAGTTTCTGCTCTCTATTCGGAAACTGTGGCAACCAGGAAATTCTATCTGTGGGAAAAGTTAATTTTTGGTGACAAAAATTTGTATCACATGCAGGGTAATGCTGCGGCTTTAAAATTTTCTCGTGGTATGTGAAGTTTCAATCAGTCCACGACGTTTGGCTTTGGAACAAAGAAGAGGAGGCAGAAGAAGACCGGAAGAAAATTCTTCCAAATATGAATCTTCCGAGCATAGATAAAACAAAACTACAAGGATCATTGAAGTGTCTGAAATGGATTCAAAAGAAAATACAGAAAAAAGGGGCCGCATTTCCACTCTTTATGATTCTTCTCAACACAGTTTATTTGACCCTTGGAGGGCTTATTTTTATGGCAGTCGAGAGACAACCTAAGGTTGTCGTAAATACTTCGCAAGAGTTGGTGGAAATTTTCGATGTTTTGATGGTAAGAGTTTAATTGTAGAGCTTGACAGTCATTCGCGCGCGAAAGAGATATTTGGAATGATTCCTGGCAGCAACGCTTCACTTCCTGTTCTACAAAATTACTTCCGGTTCCTCATCTTTTAGTTGTATTGAACGACGGTTCACGGATAAGTGGATCTGGATGTTTCCTTTCAGATATAGATTTTTATACCATGCCATAGAAAATACAGCCCATCAGAATACATGAAAGCCAGTATATTCAACGGTATTAAACTCAACCTTCCCATCGTGAGCTGTGATCTTATTCCCGACGAAATTTAGTTGAGTAATGCTGTGTTCCTCTAATTTCGGATTTTTAAACCTTTCTTTCTTTTTTTTTTGTCTGGAAAAAAATTCCTATGTGTTATTTTCTTTCATCAGAATTCTGATATTAGTCAGAACGTGTCGCTATCCAGTGGAGTGAGTATCCCTAATTTAGTGAAGAATCTCACATCAAAAGATCTAAAAAAGTTTGAAAAAGTTCTTGCTGGAATAAGCAGTAAGCGTATGGCAGCTTCTAAAGAGGAGTGGAACATTTATAATTCTATATTCTTCTGTATGACAATCACAACAACAATTGGTAAGCAACTTAATTAAACATTAACGTCTGTGGATGAAACCCTAGTGTGTGACCATTCAAATGAAAGCTATTGAGCAGTACTTTCATGTGGTACTGTTTATTATGCTACACAAGGAGGATTCTAACTTGTAACCCTTTGTATGAAACCCTAGAGTGTCACCATTCAAATAAAAGCTATTGAGCATTACTTTTACCCAATTTATGTGGTACTTCTTATTATGCTGTGCAAGGTGGTTCTAATTAACTTTTAAGTCTGGGAATGAAACCCTAGTGTGTGACCAAGTCATATGAAATTTATTTTAAAAGCAACACTTTCATGTGGTACTGTTTATTTTGCTGCACAAGTGTCTGCATGATATAGCATTCCAGTAGTGGAACCCGGTGTGTGACTATTCACTTCTTTCTTCTGGTTCTGTTTGAACCTGGCATTTTGGTAGTGCAAAAACTAACTAATCCCATGTCGTTCATCTTTTTCAAGGTTATGGATACTTGTCCCCAGTAACGGTAGGTGGCCGCGTCATTTGCGTCATCTACGCGTTATTGGGAATACCGCTGACCCTGGCACTGCTTGCTATTGTCGGTAAAATCTTGGGCGACTACATCAACGACGCATGCGCATGGTTGCTTATGTGGTACAAAAAAGTTCACACCTCGTACGAATATGAACGAACGTAAGTATATCTTGACCACGTCTTCAGCTATGGGCGTTTACTGGTTCTTGTGTGTCTCGCTATATATTAGATGATTTTCTTCGGAGTTTAGAATTGGAGGATTCGCGTACACCAATACCCTAACCAACGTATTATCATTCCATGGAGTTGAAACATGAATCCTACTACAGGCAACGGATTTGATGGAATACGAGCTCATCGAATGTCATTCCCAGTAATTTACGGGATTTCCCAACCAGGCGATTTCCCAGCACATTATCAGTTATTTACCTGGGTGAAAAGAGGCGCTGTAAGAGCTCAATGTCTTGTTCAGGGCTGGAACGTAACCCACACCTGAAACGGCAGTTCGTAGTCTGAAATGTCATCCGTCCTCTCTTCCTTACCCGCCAGAGGAGGGGCGCGGGGCGTCCTTCTCGCCCACGCCCCTCCTCTGGGGGGTAAGGAAGAGAGGACGGATGACATTTTTGAGTAGGCAGTTTAATATCAACCCTTCAAACATTGATAGACTTTCCAATTTGTACGTTTTCGTTAGAAAATTTCTTCCCTTCACACCAGTTATCAGTCGTCTTGTTATCTATGTTATACATGAATTTGTCGTTTCTTACAACTTTCAGAGCCCATGACGGAGATGACGGTCAAGTTGACGCGCCCTTATGGATGGGCTTGTTAATACTGGTGTTATTCACCACTATCATGGCTGGGCTGTTTTGTTGGATTGAAGGATGGGACTTTGGAACTTCGCTATATTTTCAATACATTACGTATTTGACTATTGGATTTGGTGACGTTGTCCCGGAAAAAGAGGAGGTGAAGAAAATTATCTTCTCTCACTTATTAAAGGGGCTACGTCACGGGAATTTCGCAGATATTTGGTCTAAGTTGTTCTGAAATTACTGGTAGGCAACATAACCCATGTAAAACATTATCTTCGAACATCTAAAGGAAGACATGACCTTAATTTGCGGATAGAAATCAAACTTAAGCTAAAAATATTGATTTTTTTGACGACGCTCGGAAACATCTTGATAAATTTAGCCTTAATTTTTCAAGTTGTAATCCATTTCCATCCATACAAGCCATCCGCAGCCAAAGACTCTTGTTAATATAGCAATGGTGAATAAAAGTGACCCATTATTTTTAGGTTTCCTACGCCACAAATATAAATTTTGGCTGTTCAAAAATCTGTTAAAATCCGTGACAAAATCCTGTTGAGATCAGAACCTTCTCTCCGAAAATCGATTGAGCGGTTTGAGCCTGCAGTTCTGGAGATTTGCAAACAACAACATTCAAACTTGTTTGAAAAATATCAGCTTCCCGTTTACAAATTTGGTCATACTTTCTATAAATGGGTTGCTATCATTTGCCAACCAAACCGTTATTGTCTAGTTTCCTGTGAGCTACGCGTGTATAGGATTAGGATTTTTTTAGAAAATTACCCTCAAATAGACACAGCAGATTTCGCTTTCAACATTACCTCTTAATTTGCTTTACTTTTCTAGCTTGTCTTCGTGAATGTTTTACTGGTATACCTTGGCCTGGCTGTTTTGTCAATTACGCTCAATATGATCGCTTCTAACATTCACCACCAAATGCAGAAAGCCTCGTTTATTGAGAAACTCAAAGATACCGAGCTGTCCGAGTCTTCTTTTGTTAGCTCGGCGGTGAGGGTTGGAGACGAGGAAAATGGCAATGGCAACGGAAGCAGAGGAAGGAGAGGGTCTGGGGACGACAGCGCAATCGCCACGCAGGACACAAATGGCAACACAGCTGGAACACAATCCAAAAGCTGGCCAAAGACAGACGGCGATGAAAGACCTTTGTTGCTGCCCTACATGCCAATGGGTATCATGGGCAGTGAGTGAGTAAGAGTTATTGCCTCCGCAGGCTTTGCCCCAGAGGCCGAAACCCGAGGAGGCATCCTTAGACTCCTTATAGTCCCCGCGTATAGCTAGGTATAACGCATGTAATTATGTAAGTATAGGTATTTCCTTGGTGTGTAAAGAAAAAACCTCGATTTGATCTGAAGTGAGCACGCTGAGGGTGTATTGGGATGTGCGATAAATGTTTTGCCCTACGATTCATGAAACCTCGTATTGTCACGGATTGGGTGATGATGATGACAAGTCAAGTGCGTAACACGTGCGTGAAACGTGAGCTGTAAACAAGCAGTGTGTGTGCTGCAGATTATAGCAACGTGCGTATCGACAGTTTTCAACAGCGGCGAACAACGTGCGGATCGACACTCCAGATTACAGCGGTGAATACACCGTGCGAATTGACAGTTTTCAAAGTACTCCAGATATTTACAGTGGTGGAATCATACAACGTGCGGAGCGACAGATTTCAGCGTAGGTTTCAACTGACATCTGCGTGTATGACTGGATTTTTGACCATTTTCATACTACTTTATATTTGACAGAATTATATGTGTTTAGGTGAACTTTTAACAGGGATGACACTTGTGATGCTTATTATAAAGAGCATGCATGTCATTAGCGTTCAATCCTGGACATATCTGCCCCTATTTGTAAGACACAAATCACAACAGACTGACAGACTCAGTCACAGCCGAGAATAGCCAGTTCTCGGCAAGAAACCGAGATTAAAAAAATATGTCTGAAAGTCGCGAAGAACGGAAGTACATTAATAATATCGTGTTTTAACTAAAATTGCTATTTTGGAGCTTATCCTGATAGACTGATGAGACTGACAAAGTCAGCAAGAAAATTACAACTTTCGAATCAAATTTAAAAACTGCTACTCACACATGATTGACCATATTAAACCTAACGCAGGCTCTTTTGGAACAAATTAACGCATCACGCAACATCATTCAGCATTGTACCCAATCCAACTAGAATATATCACGGGACCAACATAAAACAATGACCAGAAATCTCATTGGTTTATAGTTCAGACATCGGCTCGTCTCTTTCGATTAATGTCAAAAAAAAAAACTCATCACATAAACATCAATTTTGGCCAAGACTTCATTCCAACCTTTTTATCACAAATAAATCGGGGGTAGAAGCGGAATCATTGGACTTTCATGATTCATGATTCCTGTCTTGTTTTACCTCAATGATTCGTGATTCATTTAAAAAATTCATTCGATATTCATGATTCATTTGTCATTGTTTTCATCCAGTTTTGAAAATAACTTCAACGTCAAGTTGATAGGTAAGGGATGAAGATTTGAATCGCGTTTTCAGTGTTTTCCTGTAGGGGGGTCTGGGGCATGCTCCCCCAGAAAATTTGGAAAATTAGTCGCTCGGAAATGCTATTTTCGGCCATTTCTGTGATATAACTGCTAAGAAGTTTCGCAGTTTGCATTCTATATTCACACGCCTCCAATATCAATGGAAGCATATTCGTTTGTTATTCATGATTCTTTTACCCATCTCTCGTTATTCATGATTCCCAAGTTTTAAACACGAAGATTCATGATTCCTACCAATTTTACAGCTATGATTCATTATTCATGATTCCGCTTCCACCCCCGAAAATAAAGAAAATATAACAAGCAACAAGTTCAATGTGAAACTAATGAAGATTCCCAACAGCGGGGGTAGCGCTATTGTAAACTATTCTTTGTTAGGTAATTTGGTCTCTACGGTCGGCCTGATTCATTAAAGCGTTCGTTGTTTATGTAGACGAACATCCAAGGGTTTATCAATTTTATAAGCGATGTGGCCGGGCGATGTGGTATTCGCCTTAGTGTAACCGACCAGAATATAAGCGCAACTGAAAAGTCGTGATTAGCACTTACTTAAGTAAGCAATTAGTGCATTTAGTATTCTGATAGTCAGTTAGTAGCTTAATGTTTTTGTAACTGAACTCTAGTTCCCTGTTTGAAATGTAATGTTAAATTCTAGTTCTCCGTTTGAAGCACAATGTAATGTAACGTAATCTATTTTGAAGTGTTTTGTAATTTTTGTGTAATTTTTGAAGTGTTTGTAATTTTCAAGCGTAATTATGAAGTGTTATTTTGAAGTGTGATTATGCTTGCATTCCTTGACTGTGAAAGCAACATGCAATATATTTCAAATCTGTTTACTTCCAGGAACTTTGCTTGGTTTCAGGCATATCTGCAAAAAAATTCCTAAAACCAGGCAACGCAATTTTTTTTTTCTAAAAACCCCACAGCAATAGAACTTATAACTTGTTTTAGCTTGCTTTGCGGCTTTGTTCGAAGCGATGTTTTTGAAACAGCGATTTTTTTTGCAAAATTTTGCAAACTGCGCGGCCAAAAGAAAACGAAGGTTCTGGAGTCGAGAATCAATCACCTGACTTGACGTGCAATTTGTAACGCAGACTTTATGTCGTCAATGCGGAAGTGTTACACTGCAGAAACCCACAAGGAAATGATCTTTACAACAGTTTTACGACTAAAAGCCTTTTCCTATGGCGTAACGATGAATGATCTTTCCTCGTATAATTAAACTTTTAGAATTGATGTATTTTTTTCAGTCTTTACTCTTAACGACTGACAGAAAGGCACACGCTGCTTACGACAGCTCGCACTTTCTGCTCTCTATTCTGAAACCATGGCAACCAGGAAGTTCTATTGATGGGGAAAGGTAATTTTTGGTAACAGAAAGTTCTAACACATGCAGGGCAATATCGCGGCTTTAAAATTCTTCCCTAGTAACTGAAGTTTCAATCAGTTCCACGACGTTAGGTTTTGGAACTTTTTTCGAAAAAACATCTTTTACAATAATGCAATCTTTCTCCTAAACATTTCTTGTTAACACAGCCAGAGTGGTCTTTAAAGGCTGAACAGTCGTACCGCTCGGTTCATAGAGAATGAACCTACCAAGATATTTAAATTTCAGTATAAACCCCTTTTGCGTCGGACGGTAGTATTAAGAGATACGTATTAAAATTATATTTCTATAACAATGCCGCACAAGCGTGGCTAAACGCGGGAAAATGCCTCACGTCATCAAGTTCTGCCACACTACAAAGATCTCACGAGGCAGAGATTGATCTTGCAATAAATACTAGCGGGCATTTTTCTCAAGTCTTTTTTATTCCATAAATTACACAAAATTTACAGCGAAAAAATATACATATATTGACAGCTTTATATAAACACATTCAAATCCACAAATGTTCTTTGTTGCGTCCACCTGTTAAGCAGCATTAGTGCTTCGCAAGCATCGACAACAAGGATAATTCGCATTTTAAAAAGTTGACTGTCACGCAGTAGTCCTTGGTCACGCAATCACGCTATACATTGTGTTACAACATCCGGTAGCCATGTGTGACAGCGGAACTCAGTTAGTTTCAGCTGAGACTGCACGAGTCAGCACTGTACCGTGAATATTTTCCCTGAAAGGTCGTGTATCAATAATTATTAGATTCCCAGTAATCTGTCAAGGGAAAAGGTACTCTGCTCTCCAGGCTCTCAAAGACTTTTGCTTTCCTTCATTTCGTCGATTTCTTGTTCTTCGATATCGTCTGTATCCACTATGATAAATAAATAGAAAACACAATTGAAGAAAATTCTCGAAACTAGATTAATTTAGTGTCAGTCACCAGACAATATCAAAACTGAAAATCATTTAGCTTTGTTCAAGGGAATTTGCTAGCGATAAATAAAATTTCAAGGCACGATGTTTTGTCGAACACGAGTCAACTCGGGGTTAATGCGGCTTTGTTTTTACGAGACTTGATAATAGTATTATCATCAGAATTTGTAACCTTTGACTACGCACACCAATTACAAATTTCCGCAAAAATACGTATACAAACCGGATTAACCTTATGAGTTGTTTTAGCATATATTTTTAAAATAAACACTTTGGTAACCAAGCTGAAAACTGTTGGCATTGACCATATTATTGGCCTTTGTAACTTATTGGTAAGAAAAATTTTGACTTATATATATTGGACAATAAAAATTCAAGTAAGCTTGAAGTTTTTAAATAGTTTCTTTGTAACTCTAAACGTATGTTGCATTTCCGAATCTTAAATACAGGAAAATAAAAGTAAAATATTATCATGAGGCTGCTAATGATATTTTTACCTTTGTTCTTCGGGATGTGAAAATAATCTGGAGGCTGGAATGGAGTAGGACCAGTACACAGGCATGCGATGGAAAACGCTATCGCTTGTAATCTCTCTGTGTCGGATTTTTTAGCCAGGAGCTGTTCCACTTTTGGATCCAAAAAACTTTCCATGTTATTTTGACCGGCTGTTCTTTCGGTTTCCTGAACACTTAAAAAAATTCTTGATCCGAGCTTGCACTCCGGAGTATTGACGATGAATGAATTGTCAACAATCGAGCCCGATATTTATAATCGCGAAAAATTTAATTACTTCTAAAAAAGGCTATTCGTTGACGCGTAGATCATCTGAAAGTCACCGCGGAAGACTACACCTTTTTGCATCCCACTGGTTGAATTTTGATTCAGGCTCATTAGTAATCTTAATATTAATGTCCGGTATTCATGTAAAATCCCGCGATTCCAGCATTTTGAAAGATATTTTTTCTCATTAGTGATGATGTAATAGCTATTATCAATTAATGTAACCTTGGCACGCACCACAGAAAAAATGTTTGCAAGTTAGAGGAGCCAAGATATTTGTGGGCCGCTAAAATTAACTGATTCCTTGCTTAGACAAACAAGAAGTTTAGAATTGGTTTTTAATTTAAAGAATAATACTTATTCTGGAATAAAATATCTCTATCATCTATCACTGCGTTACGCTTGGGCAAAGGTCAGCAAAGTTTTCATCCGCCCACCCACCCCCCTAGAATGTTCGTGCGAGGTGACCATGAACAGTCCATTGAGTAATGTTTACTCATCATATGACGAAGGATTTTTTCTCAATTGCTATTTAGTCGATTGTAAAGAAAGTAATACTGCTTTCCTTGTTTGGTATAATTTAAATTAGTGAGTGTGCTGTGCGTTTAGGTGCGTTTTCCTGGCACGACAAAATATGACCTTTTTAGGACAAGCATATTCAAGATAAATAAATATATCTCAACGAGTTGTTCAAACGTTGACTTTTTACGGAAGTGAATGACTTGTTTTAAGCGGGATTTTCCCTTTCAGTTCAAGTCATTCACTTACCAGCAGACCGCAGGATTTTAACATGATTTTGATTTCCGATTACTTGTGGGCGGGGGGCGTCAGTACCAGCAAAAAATTAGCCATTTTCAGTGATTTCCCAGCGGATGAAGTTTAGATTTCTAAAAATGGCTGACTGGTGCATGTTTAAAACGACGGATTGAATTGAAATTGTACTGTAATATTGAAATCGCCAAAATAAATACAATTTTAAAGTATCGTCTGCTGCAGTTGACCTTGGTTGACCATATTTTGAAGCGTGACAAACTTCGCCGATATCCGCTCACTCAATTAACTGTTTTCTTCAAAACAACTGTTGTCTTTAACACGCCATATTTATTCTTATTTTATATTTCCTTTGTTTCTGCTTAATGCTTGTTTATTGTGTAGGTGGGGAAAGGGAAAACCGAAACTAAAAGTTTCTTTTCATAGACGCGACGTAATGTCACGCTACCGAGATCTAGAAAATTCGAATATGTAGAATATTTTCCCCTCCCAGACGCCCACGTAACCTCGTTCCGAAGACAGACGACCTGGAAACGAGGTCCAACGCCAGCAAAACAACCAGCGGTCTCTTCTCAACCATGTTGCGCGGGAATTTCCAACATGGTCGACGTCGAAGACTTTTTTCGATGGTGACAATTTCTTTGCGTTGTTTTTCTAATCGCACAACCGAATCAACGTAGATCAAAAGCCAACAAAGGCGGCATCTTCCATGATCTCGATTTCTTGAGCGATTTATCGTACAATCTAAGATCTTGGTAGGGAAAGGTTTATGTTTACACAGTTTGTGAAGGTTTGACTGTGTTTTCACCGGTTTACATCAGCTGTGATGGGAGTGAAGGGACTCTGGCAGCTCCTAGAGTCTGTTGGCCGCCCGGTAACTTTGGAGTCTCTTGAAAACAAAGTTCTTGGAGTTGGTATCCTTTAAGGCTGTTCTATGACAACACCTGACATATTTTCACTCTTGAATATACATACAATTGACTTGTTTCACCAGCTAGCTGTGTTCATATTTACAATACAAAATTATCCGCTTTCAACTTTTCGAATCGGCCAACATATTTCAACATTCTATTGTAATATATAGTGGGCCTTTATCATATAACAAATGTTGCGACAAGATTTCAGTATAACCCGATTTGTATGCATACAGTTTTGTGAATCTTGACTTGTTCTATCCACCGTGATCTCTGTTCATGTCCATGAAGGCTAGAAGGGCGAAAAATTCTATGCATGTGCCAGAATTAACTATAGATACTAAAATCTACTCTCGATAAGCAATGGTGAGGGTTAACCTTGGACGTCAGGAACTGGAATCTGTATTTACATGTATGAGGCCCTGCCAGGGGGGGATCCCGTGTCGCTTGTCTAAATTTAAAAATGTCCTGTTTTGCTGTTTTATCGCATTTCACGTCGCTGTCGGTAGTTGAATTGAAGGAAAATTGCTTGTCCTTGTCGGAATTTAAGTTTTTCCATTAGGGTTGTCGTTTGTCGCGGTTTTATTTTATGTGCTGTCGCTACTTTTTGGGCCATGTCGCTTGTCGGAATTTACCCTGGCAGGGCCTCATGTATACTCACCACATGCATGTGGCTGAGGTTATTGAAGGTGGTGAAGTCCAAATAACATTATTTATTGCATAATTTAGGTGTGTGTTGAAGTTAGTCAAACCTTAACATTACTCAGATGCCAGTTTGTTGCTGAATCAGTCAGTGAAGGGCATGCGTGACAAGCATGGAAACCCAGTCCCAAATGCACATCTTGTCGGCTTGTTCAACCGAGTCTGCAAGCTGTTGTATTACAGGATTAAACCTGTTTTTGTATTTGATGGTGGAGTTCCTCATCTCAAGAAAAAGACCCTGGTAATGATGAAACTATCTCCTGTATTTTCAACTCCTGGTAGAGGGGGGATGGGGCAACTTCAGGGACGTTTGGGAGGAGGTGTGTTGCCGAGGCCTAAAAACCTAGACCTTGTTTAAGACAAAATCCATTCATTTTGCTACAGGAGACCTGTTTACCCATGACCCTGATTTTTGATAATTTTGAAGAAACATGGTTCTTGCAAGAAAATTTTCCAAAATGTTCACACTTTGTTCAAGGCTTTGGGTCCAGAAAGACTCCCTGCTCAAATTGCTAAATAGTGAAATTGTATACCCAGTGTAAGACTCAAGACCTCGAAAAAATAACCTTGTTAGGCGGTATATACCCAATTATCTCAAAAAGTGTAAAGAGGGTGCCCCCCCCCCCCCCCCCCCCCCCACCCTCAGGCTTCCACTAACATGGTCGTGTTTCTTCTCAGCAAGATAACACTGAAAGTCACCAAACTTTGGAACTGAAACTTAAATTAATTAAAACACCTTAATTTTTTCCAGTGCCTTAGCTTCCAGTAGGAACAACTTACAGCTAGTTCACATTAAATATTTTAAGTATTTTTTTTAATATTTTTATATTGTGTTCCATTACCATGTGTTTCCTACATGTGTGTTCTCGACACTTTAAATAATTATAAAATGCACTTTGTTCTCATTTGCATATTATAACTTGTTTTCCAACTTGTAACCATATCAAGTTGTCATTTAAGTCTGATGGTATCTGTCTAAACTCAAGTGTATAAATTATTGTAATTTTGGGCAGAGGCTCAACGGTTCAGACTTTGCTTTGCTTTTTTTTTTTCACCAGGCAGTAAGAAAAGAGCAGAGATTTAAAGCTATCCATAAATCTAACAGGGCTGCAGAAAAAATTGTTAAAACTTACTTGAAGGCAAAAGCTCTTGAAACTGTCACAAAAAGAAAAAGGTACTTTAAATTTGTAGTTGTGCTTAAGATGAAAAAAGTATTAACTAATAAAGGTTCCTATTCTTATATGTATATTGTCAAACTTGTTGTAAAATGTTGAATACTCCAGCTGGTAATTACACTCAGAATGTGAGTCAACAAGTTACAAATTCTCCTTTATGACCTCCATACATTTTTTATAGGAGAAGTTGGGAGAATTTGATATACCGGTAATACATTCAAGGGAACTTATTTAAAATGACTTGTTCCTTTAGTTATGATTGTTGTTTTGTTTATGCATGTTTCCTCTCTACTTAGCTTGTACTAACATTCAATGTGAGGTGAGATTTGACACCAGTCTCTGTTGGTAAGAAGAATTTAAGCCTTTAAATAAAGCACTGTCTTTTGAAGGTGCAGAACACATTCAAGGCAATTTTCTTTTGCATCTTGTCACCCAAATTTGTTTTGACCCAAGTAGCAACAAAGTGTAACACATTGTAGTCTTGGAATAAAATTGTCTCACTTTTGTTTCAGTAGCACCACTCCTGTGCGAAGTAAAAGCCCAAGAGAACCTGATGTATTTGAGCTTCTTCCCTTGCCGTCAAGCGCTGCAACAGATGTTAAAAGGTAAGCGACTATCTTAGGAGAATTTATGTTCAAAGCTGTAAATTGAGTGATATCTGATGTCTGACTCTATTGTAAGCCAGAATTGTCCACTGATAGGACGGTGCAGTTGCCTAATGGTAAGCATGCAGGACTCTGGACTCTGAATCAAGTGGTTGTGTTTGAGCCATGGCTGGTGTCGTTGTCCACCCTGGTATATAGATGTGTTCCGGCAAAAATGCTAGCTAGGGATTAGCCCCACTAATAAATCAGTAGCCTGCAGTACAGTGCAGGCATTTTCTGTGGGTGTACATTCAAGTTAATAGTATTAGTGAATGAATAGTGAATCAGTGACTCTTTGATAAGTTAGTTTGAGGTACAGTGTACAGCATTAACCCCTTACTGTTTTGAATTACCGGTATAGTTTTGATATTGTGCAGTTCCAGAAAATATCCATACCCACCCCATGGAAGGTCAATGGAAATTCCAAGGATCCTTCCATGGGAGGGATATCAATGGATATTTTCTGACACAACACAACACATTGTTTAGTTCACCAGAAGATGAAGATTTGGACACTCCCATCTTGGAACAGTTTCGCACCCAACACTTAGAGGTACGTATATATGCAAAATTATAACTTATCATTTGTAAGTTTACAAGCCATCATTATATCACAATGTACTTTCTTGGAGCTTGAACAATAATTATTGTTGTGAGTCTTTCTAAAGTCTGGAGAGAATCATGATTCATGAAGTTTCTTTGTTAACTTTGTTAACATGTATGATGCTGGTCGTTTGCCAGCAGACTTCAACAGACTTCTGCTGTTAAGATCAGTTGTAGAGTGCTGATGGAGACCTGTGAGGTTTTTTTTTTAACTAAATGCAATTTGTATTTTTGTCTTTTAATTTGTGATTGCCCTTTGCTTCTGAACAGGAAACATTTCAGGATCCGAGTGCAATAGACATTGAGTCAGAAGACTTCAAGGCATTGCCGGCAGAAATTCAACATGAATTGATCAAAGAGATTAAAGCAGAGAGAAAATGGATAAGCAAAAATTATATTCCCAGGGTATGACGCACTTTCAGGATAAAAAACATCCTCAAAATCAGACTTTTTCTTTGATGTCTAATTGTTTTGCATAATTTTCTATTATGTAAGGGTGTTAGGCTCAATTTCCAGCACTCATTTTGTCTTGTAATTTGTGTTTTTTTTTCTGGGAGTTTAACCATGGGTTTTGTTTCCCCAGCACATTTGGCAATCAAGCTTAGGTTAGGCAATAGTGGGACATTTTACTACAGTCAAACCTATCCTCATGGAAACCTCTATAATAAGGACAAATCCATATTACGCACAGTTTACCTGGTCAGAAAAATTCCAAAATTCATCTTAACTCTACTTCTGTAATATGGACCATCTATAACGTCCACGCTCTTTCCTGTTCCTTTGTTGTTTGTATTAAAAGCTCTGACTGTAGTTGCTTATAGTAAGATATTCTGGATATTGATTTGGTCACAATAATATTTCCATTGAATGGTAGAGAGCTTAGACTGGCTTAACCATGTGTAGGTTGCAGTTCCCCGGCTTGTGTTTACATTTAAGAACAGCTGAAATAGATTACATTTTTTTCTCATTTGCCCAGTACTGAAGCAAAATTCCCACCTCTTTCTTTTTTTACCAGCAATCAACTGACTTCTCCAGCTTTCAACTGGCAGGAGTCCTAAAGAGAGGTAAAATGAACCAACGTCTCGATGAACTCTGCAAAGAAATGAACGAAAGAAACTCAGGAGAACTTGCAGGAATCACATCCCAGGACTCTGCTGGAGAACACACTGATGTAAAATCGCAAAAGATTTTATCAGAAGACACAGCGCACTACATCCTAATTAAGCGTAATGAACTACAACAGGATGAAAAGCAAGACAAGCAGGAAATTAATAATGGTTAGTAAGTGATTAACACCTATTTTCTCCTTTCAAATTCAATACACTGTCAAGCAGAGAGGTTATGAGAATTAAGAAATTCATCAACCGGGGATACTGTCTTGATGTGCCACTAAATTCTCAGAACAGTCATTAAAAGAAAGGTACGATGAACAGAAAGGAGAATTTACTCTTTTGAGCTTAGTATGTCATACGTTGCTCTTAACAAATGGGGCAGAGATTCGGGAATGAGTTAATGACATTACCAATGCCAGGACTGAGTATATAGGACTCTTGTCATATATGAAGCTAGTAAATGGCCGAGCTCACCAAGAGCCTCTTTGCAGGTCAGGGACTCAGATTTTGAAAAAGGACTAAATAAACATGTGCAAATTAGACTGGGAGTAGTCCGTTTTTGTTTCTGAAATTCTACGCTCGCTAAAAAAGTTAAAAATTAATATTAATATGCAAGTCGAGAAAAAACGAGAAGCAAATTCACATTCATGTTTTTCGCGTAGCACTCCAGGAAAAGAAAGAGAGTCTACTGCTCGCAGTCTATATACAAATTAATGTCCCACTTCACACATCATGCTTATAAGATTGTATTACTTTTCCTTGCTATTTTTCAGAGGCATGTTCAAAGGATTTTTCCAATGAGGGAGGTTTCTTCCGAGAAGATCAAGACTGTGAAATAGTGAGCTGGACAAATCCACGCCCTAAGCCATCAGTTGCACAAAAAGTACCAAGCTTTGATATCCCAGAGCTCTGTTCAAGTGATTCTGAAATTTTATCACCTTTCTTGGATGTGGCAGAAGCTTGTCTTTCACCTACAAGTCCTCAGGCAGGGACGAGTTCCTTTAGCTTCTCTCCAGTGAAGGCTAAGAATTCCCTCGAGAACGCTTCGTCAAAGATGAATGACATTGTCGTGAATAAAGAACAGCCTCAAGAACAGGTCTCCCAAAGCTGCGAAAGCCTTGAGCCAAAAGACGAGGCAGACAAAAGTGGTCATGAAGATTCCCACTTAAATCAGCTTCGTGCTGAAAGAAGCGATGGAGAACTTGAAGTGATCTTTGCAAAGGACTCTGATGAAGATGGTGATCTGCTTACTCAGATCAAAGACAAGAGAAAAGAACTTGATGAGCTTATAAAGAAGTGGAAAAGCTCAAGAAATCAGAAAGCAGTCATTGATTTAACAACTACTGCCAGCGATGGAGATAATATCGTAACGAAACACAAGAAAGATTTATCTAGTGGTAGCTCAGAAATTGTCGAGGTCATGGAAACTTTAGGAAAACAACATGAATCTAGTAATGTTGAAGGAACAGAAAATAAATACATGCAATCAGAGTTAGTTATTGGTGATGAAAAGGAGGGGCAAGAAAAAGTTGTGGATGCAGTGTGTGTAAGCGAAAGTGAATCTGAGACTAGTTCAGTGGAAGACGTAACAGCTTCAAATAAACTTGAAGTGGATGTTGTCGAGGTTAAAAATAGTTCTGTTTCTTCTGATGCTTTACATACCGCTGAGGTTGTTGAGGCTGAAAAGAGTTCTGTTTCTGCTGAGGCTTTGCGAGAAGTCCAAACCACACTCGCAACAGATGCTACCGCTGATGTTGTTGAGGATAAAAAAAGTTCTGTTTCTCCTGATGTTTTACAAGTAGCTGAAACAACCGTCTCGACAGATGCCACCAGTGTGGCAGATCAAGAAGATATTGATCATTCAGAAACACAGAAATATGCTGAGCTACATGTGGACTCACAACAAAACGAAAAAATGCCAGTTGTGGAAGACCAAGACTCCTCGGAGGAGAGTAGAGTTGAAATGGTTGTTGACGAGCCTGTGGCAGGTCCGTCTGGTCTCCCTGTGGAATGGCAAGGCGCTACAGTGGTAAGGCAGTGCAATACAGTCAACTCTCTTTTAACGGGCACTTCTATGACCCTCTTTAAAACGTACAGTTGGAGCCGGTCCCGATGGTGTCCGTTTTAGAAAGAGCTGACTCTAAAATGGTTCTCTTGACTTCTCCGCAGAGGCTCAAAAGGGGATTTTTGCTTAGAGAGAGTAATATGCGCCAGCACAAACCTTGCACGGCGGATTTCTATAACAAACTCCTTATGGAACCTCTGTAGAAGAGGGATGTATAAAGGACTGTATGTGTAGCATTGATGTTTCGAAATTCTCGGTGATGTAGCCTTCTTTTCTTTTTCAGGAAGAGTTGGAAGATATTCGATTAGATCTTGAATCAGAGCGGAAAAACCTAGCGTCTGAACAGGCCAGACAGAACCGCATGGCAGCTACAGTGTCCAATGAAATGTTTGCTGAATGCCAGGTAAGAGCTGACTGATCAGTGCTGCTGTAAACAGTTTTTTCTCAGGGTGAAGGTGTCTGGTGAAGCAACTATTTATACACGGTTTGTAGTTAGGACTTGCAGTTTGTGGAGACGAGTACATGCAACAAGTTATTTGTAGGAATCCCAACTGGAGGGAGGCTTACCAGTTGGCTATATACGTACAGTGGCTGACACGGAGGAGTTCAACTCAGGACTACCGTGAACAATTCCAGCTAGTGGCAGGGTAGTGGGCTTGAAGCTAGGGCCTCCAGATTACAAGACAAACGCACTAACTGACACTACTTGGCGACCGCGCTGCGTTACCTTCAACAGGAAAATTTGCGGTTCTCTGATGAATTTGCATTGTATAGCCTTAGGGATTTAATAGTTTGTTGTTGGTTTTCGTGCCTGCTCCGAGGGTTTTTCTCCGGGTTCTCCGGTTTTTCTCCCTCCACAAAAACCAACACTTCTAAATTCCAATTCGACCTTAATGCACATACGTGTACGTCCTAACGAGCTCCTGAGCTCTTCTGTGTAACGTGGGTAAATACATTACATTTACATTTTTTTATTATTTTTAATAGACTTCAGTTGATTGTCCTCAAACTTTTTCTTTTACCCGAAATTAATTGTTTGATCATTTGTGAAGTGACATTTCCACCTTGTCTCCCCTCCCTCAGGAACTTCTTCAGTTGTTTGGTGTCCCGTATCTTGTCAGCCCCATGGAAGCGGAAGCCCAGTGTGCTGCACTGGATGTGCTCGATTTAACACAAGGTTCTATCACTGACGACAGTGATATATTCCTGTTCGGCGGTAGACGAGTCTACAAAAATATCTTCAACCAGAATAAACATGCTGAGATGTACGGAAGTGACACGGTGCAGAAAAATCTTGGTTAGTTTGGACATTTTGTCTTCTGCATATTGTGTTTTGAAAAAAAAAACCTGCGACTCGTTTAATCTGATTTAATGTAAATATTATGTAGGGCGCTTTTGGCAAAAGGTGAAAACTTAGAAAACAGAGGAAACACGCCCAAACGCGCGCTTTTTTAGTTTTTGCACATGGTTTTATACAGCGAATAACAATAAGGCACTTTGCCGATGACTGCGGTGAACTAAAACCAGTTGTAATCAGAAAGCTCGTCAAGATGACGGCAAATGGCGAAATAAGCCAATGAAAATTCGGAGCAAGAACATGTGACCTCTGACAAGCGCGGGAAAACGTGTAGTCAGTTGAAACCGCGGGAAGACATGAAGCCATCGGCAATTAAGCGTGGGAATGCAACGTGGAGCAAGTCAATAATTGGTTCTGTTTGCACATTGGTTCGCTCTCACTGCTTGTTACACGGGCAACGGAAACGTCTTTGCAGTACATAAGACTTCAAACTAGTACAATAACCATCAACTATTACATGGCAAATTTCAGTTTAGTATTCAAGGTTTTTTCTCCTTTACTGACCCGTTCTTTTTGCTTTAGCTCTTGACCGTTCAAGTCTTATCTGCATCGCTTTCATCACTGGAAGTGACTACACTGAAGGCATTCAAGGTTAGCTCAAGAGTCTAGTCGAACTGTTTGTTTGTTTGTTGTGTACATAGTTAATAATTAATTAATTAACTATGTTGTGTATTTTGACGAAATGTAGCTGGTAACGCTATGTTACTCCCGAGATTTATCTGCGAAGTAGGCACCGCATTTGAGTGGTCGCGCAATTCTACTGTAGTGTTTTTTACAAACTTGGTTTGTCACGAATCTTCACTCCTAGCCTGCGTAGCAAACGTTCCCGTGCGAGCGCGTTTTTTGCTCTCGCCCCAATTTTCACGCGACCAGAATCGTCGCTCGCACGCGACACATAGCACTTCGCTCGCACGGGAACGCTTGCTACCCAGGCAACTTCACTCCATTCAAATTTATCTAGATTTATTACTAACTTGGAAAGTGATTATATTCTTAGTGTATTGATTTTTTATTTCTAGGTGTTGGAACTGTTGGCGCCATGGAAATTCTACATGAGTTCTCTGGCAAAGGCCTTGAAGGTCTCAAAAAGTTTAAGTAAGTTGAAATTTGTGTGCATCTAGGCTTTTAAGCCTATAGCGACGTTGAAGTTCACATAATTAAAGAACGCAAAATGGTTGTTCGTGTCTTATCATCAGCCGGCATCGCAAAAGTTGTCGATGGAGTCAAAGGACGAACATGCCTTAAGGGTTTTTTTGTTCACGTCTATTTTCTATGTGCATCTTGCAGATTGTGGCACGATGAAGTACAGAAGCGAAAAAAGCATCCTCAAGAAACTAAAGTCAAAAGAAAACTGGTAAGAGATCAAGTTTAACTAGAGCAAAGTGCTCTATTGGAGAAATTGCTCGTGCGATTATCGGTTCGTTGATTTGCCGAAGAGTTTGTTAAACTAACAGCAAGGTGTCATTAAAAAGTTGTCAAAACTTCACGATTTTGTTTGTTTTTTTTAGAGGTCTGTGGTACTGCCCAGCGGTTTTCCATCTGAGGAGGTTTATGAAGCTTATCTGCATCCTGTAGTTGATGATTCAACAGAGTTGTTTGAGTGGGGAAAACCAGACCTGCACTCGCTCAGATTATATCCTTTGAATTCAAGAATGGCATTTACTGAATCTTCTTTCAAACTAATCTGCTTTTCCGAAGTATTTTTTTTTTTCGTTCGAAGCGCAAAGGTCTAATGGTGAATGCGTTTGGCGGCGGATCTTGAGGTCCCGGCGATAGAATTCGAGTCATGCGCGGGTTTGTTACGACCTGTTCTTAGGCAATACACTTTGCTCTCACTGTGCCAATCTCCGTCCAGGAGTATTGATGGGTACCGGTGAAATGCCAGAGCAGTTTGTGGGAGGGGTGGTGGGGTAGCTTGTGATGGGCTACCATCCCTTCCAGGGAGAGTAGCAATACTCCTAGCCGCTTCACGCTACAGAGACCGGAGTTAAAGGGTGAGCTCGGAAGCTAGCTAGGCAAGACAATATCCCCTAGCTGATGATCTCCTTTCTTCTCATCACCTGTCTGGTTAGCGATGCACTGGTACTATTAGAAGAAAATGCATGTTGATCACACCTTAACGCGCTCACGTTCGCTTCAGAAAAGCTTGGTTGGTCTTCTTCCAGGACAGATGAGATTCTCTTGCCTGTGTTAAAACAACTCAACAAGAATGAGGTTAGTCAGTGCTAAGCTCAAACGATAAATTCCCCTTGCTAATTGTAATACATTCCTTTTAATGTCAGTTCTGAGAATTTAGTGAATCGTCAAAACAATGTTCCCAAGTTGAAAATATTTTCAGTTTTTTTTTTCTCGTCGCATATCTACTTGCAATGTGTTGATGTTGCGCGAAGAGAAATTGTATGTCTATAGTTAACTTATTGTACAACTTTCACGCAGGAACATTTCTTAGTTTTTGTGTTGACGTTTCGATTCTGTTTCGTGACTTGTAATTCGCTATGCCGTAGTCGTTGGTATAGCGATAATATAGTCACGTAAAACAACAAGAGGTTTGCCGACAGTCGATACGAAGATTTGTAACGAATGTGCGATTACCTCTTACATTTTTAAGATCCGTTGGTCACGCAATGATTGTTCCCTGTAATAGCGTTGCGTGACGAAAGCGAGACTTCAGTTGTTTGAAAGTGAAACGCTTTTTCAGAACTGCTTAAAAAAATGGTTTTGGGGGGAAAGACTAAATATTGTTCGCGGGGTTTAAGTTATTTCTTGAAAATACCGTGCGACGTGATATTTTCTTGTTGGTTTTTCTCGTAGGCGCAGATGAAGATTGATCAATATTTCCAAGTAAAATTTCAAGAAACAAGAAAGGTAAAAAGTAAGCGGATTCAGCGAGTTTTAAATCGTACATTTAATCCATCGAGTAGCAGCAGCGACAGTGAAGACGGAGGTGAAAATAGCAAAAAGCAAAAAAAGCACACTGATAAAATACCTGGTAAAACGGCGAAAGAAAATCAACTTCAACGTAAAAAGAGATCTCACTCAGCTGAAACGAATATGGACAACGAAGAAGAAGAAAACGAGGCTGGTGTAAATCAAGCAAAGCGGCCAAAGGAAGACAACGATAAAGGCGACGCATGCTCTCCTACGGTGAACCGCTCAAGGGGAAGGTATAGAGGTCGCGGGCGCGGCCGAGGGAGAGCGCGCAAGAACATTAGTGCAATTCCTAATTTGGAATATTCTGTAGAACAAACTCCTAAGACATCGTCTAGTCAGGAAACCGGAAAGCAACTCTCTCTGGAGAATCAGGAAGACTCTACTCGTCGAGGTCGTAGTCGCCGTTCTCGACCTTCGACATCTGTCGATAACACTACAGAGATACCAGTCGATAGCGTGCGTGTAAATGACGCACAGACTAGGCGAAAGCAACGCTCTGGTTCTGCTAGCAGGGGTGGAAAGAACTTCAAAAGCCTTGCTGAAGAAGAAAATTCAACCTCTGATAGCACGGATAGTGATGATAACGATGAGGACTTTTATTTAGGACCGAAACCCGTGTCCGTATTTCGCCGGGGGAGGGGAAGGGGACGTGGGAAGGGAAGCGCACGTGGAAGGAAAAGATGACATCAGCGTTCACGCACTATTTTCTAATTTATTAAATCGCTAATATAACGGCGAGCGTGATCGAATCTGGATTACAGTATTTATGTGCATAATTGTGAAGTAGGGACAGTTTTAAATCGAAAAATGAATAATATATTTCCTTGCGCACCGGCTGCGAAAATTTTATTCCATCCCTCCACCCTCAGGGTTGTACTCAATTCTGTTCAATAGAACTGAGTTGGTATTGTCTCGGTTTCAAGACGAGGCTTCGTGCAAACTCTTTCACACGGAAATTTAGTGAGTTACATGTTCACTTATAACATTCTTATGCTCGCATATGAGAGGTTTCTCACAAGGTCACCAGTTTCAGTAATGCATTTATTTCATTATTGCCTCCTTGTTTGACAGCATAATCAGATAGAATAGACGGTAAGTAGGTGGCAAATTCAAATTATGCATTATCCTTTTTAACGAAGTTATTGAGAAACAATATGCAACACGTCGAATGCATGCGCTATGGCAATGTACTGCTTTGGTAGATCTAAAGCCGGTTATGCCATTAAACTAGTATTAGATTTCAATACGGAACTCTTTAGAAATCCTTTAAAAAATTTTGTCACAGTATACGAAAAATATTTATGTAGTTTTCAGTGTGACATTTGACATGTCCACGGAGCCAGGCTGTTAAGTAAAGTATTTACAACGCCATCTTGAAATAAAACATTACACGGAATGGAACTTTGATTGTGTCTTTATGTTAATACTGTAAAATCCGTATAAAGAATCTTTGATGGGCTTTTTTTCGGGGGCTCTTATCATCGAAGAAACTTGCTTTTCAAAAATTGTCGGGCGTAGATATTTTCAAAGGACGTTGCTTCTAAGAAATTTTAGGCGCGTTCATGTAGAAGTAGACTGAACGGGAAAACTCTTTAAACATGACGATATGAGATCTAAAACAGTAGTTAATATACAAAAAGCCACTGAACATTCAGTCAGATCACATAAAAAGTGAAACGACCCGTACAGTTGGGGGGGGGGGGGGGGTGGGGGATTATAAAGGATTATACGGCGTCTCAGTTGGGGAGGGTGGTCGGGGGAGGGGGGTGTTGTGAGTCTCGACCATGTTAAAGTGTTTTTTAATAGGGCAAGGTAAGCCTCGACTTTGCAGTTTACGCCACTCATAATTCGACTGAGCGTCGAAGGATGGATAGCAAAGCTCTAGAAGATAACTCAGACAGGCATCTTATTACACCGAGCAGATCATCCTCCATGATAGAAATAAAATCCCCGAACATCACCAATTTACTACCAAATACTTCGCTTCGCTTTTGGGTTAGCACGTGACCCTAAAGCAGACATTTGCTTCGAGCACGATGTAGGAAAACAATGAAAAATCAATAATTTTCGCAACTCTTGTCTAAGGTTTTTTTTCTTTCAAGTCGGAAGCATCTAACCGCCATTGCCAATCGGGATCTTTACGAGCGGAATACCAGAATTAACAAGTTAAAAAATATATTTTTATGCTTCATGAAAAAATTAACTGAATAACTTGAATAACACTGAGATCAGCCCTTATGTCTTCAGGAAATCGATTTTGCGTAAGCACTTAAAAGATTTGTCGGTTTGTTTAATTCAAATGTGTTTCTTTTGACATGCAGTCAGCAAAAGCAGAGGAAGGTACTTACTCTAAGCTCAATAACCAGCCGCTGTTCGGAAAAATGATTGGACGTACGCGACAGCGGTGGAAATAAAGCCCTTGAAGTTACTTGTACTAAACGAATTTCCTTGTTTAAGCACCCCTCTTCGAATCACGAATTGCGCAAACCGTACTCTTAGCTTTATATCCACACAAAGAAACACAGTCAGAATGAATGTATG
Source organism: Meandrina meandrites (assembly GCA_963693305.1). NCBI lineage: Eukaryota > Metazoa > Cnidaria > Anthozoa > Scleractinia > Meandrinidae > Meandrina > Meandrina meandrites. The sequence continues at coordinate 3,494,659 of OY855911.1, forward strand.
AATTAAGAGAAGGCAAAATTGCTCCTTTCTAGCCAAAATAAAACTGTGTGAAAATAAATTTGAAATATGCACCTGGAGGTGATACTTAAAAAAATGTACCGGGGTACTCTCGCGAAATGATAGATAGCCGCGCCGTGTTTGATATCAATTTTAACTGATATGAAAAAAAAAAGCCGGTTCGGTGATTACTCCCAGCAAGAGAGTGGCCATTTTTTAAGGACGTCTACTATCTTAATTATTGGAAAATTGTGACGGTGATTATGTTTAGACTATTTTCCTTCAAAATTAAGGCAGATTACACGAAAGCGGACTATGATCCGCGGAAAAACGCTTTCCCCAACTTAATTTAACGCCAGAAGTAACTTTTGATAATGGCGAACATAGCTAATACACTTGGTAAACCTTTAAATGCAGGGCGGAGTTTATTCACAATTATTATTTTTTTTTTGTAAATAATGTCTTTTTCTTCTTTGAAAGGTTTCGTCTTTTTCCGCCTTGGCGTCAAAATAAACGCACGAGAATTTCTCGAAACAAATAAAAGTTTTTTTTTTTTCGTATTCTTGGAAAGAAACAAATTAAAGATGTCGAGTTATTTTTACTTGTCGTGAAATCGTGGTACGAATATTAATGAATGACCATAAATGGCTTTATAAAACCTACTAACTCATTACTATTCATCATGTCAAAACTTTATAAGAATAGAAAATGCAAATATTAGTAATAGAAGTACTTACATCGATTTCACTGACCAACAGAGGCAAGACATCCAGGCTTTTCATCGCGAATCAACGTTAAAAGAAAAGCGAAGTCATGTTGTCTTACATTCGGCGAGCACAGAGAAGAAGAATGTATGAAAGAGCGAATTCTGACAGCGGCTGTACAAACGAGTCGGAGTCCCCAACTTCTCCTGTTTCGTCATCTGAACACGGACCAAAAAGCGAAGGCTTTCATTTTTATTCCACCGTTAAGAAGCAGCATTCTCTGCCAGAGGTTGGAGCGAAAAATTCCCCGTCAAAAACGAGAACGAAGAACGAGAAACGAGAAGAAAAGTTGAACGATGCAAAAACAGTGGACGTAACACAGCAAACGATTTCCGAATCAAATGCGCATGGATCCATTTAAATTAATTTCAGAATGTTATTTTTGGATATTATTTCTTCTCTAGACTGGGATAGGATATTTATGCTTCACATAAACAACGCAGAAATGAAGAAAATATCCTGTGGAATATTCTCAAGTGGATGGCTCGTTAAACAAAGATGGCAAAGACTATCGAAAGACTCCGCTATGAACAGAAAAGAATACATTTCGGTGCTTTGCATTATAATATAAAACATGGTTGCATAAATGCTAATTACGTGCCTCAAACCCGTGAATTAGTTGTCAAACGGTGTTTAGGAAGACCATAGAGTGGAGAAAACATCACATTTTGTGAAGTATTGCTTCTTCGTGGGGTGCGAATGGAATTGTGTACACCAAGGAATAGCGAATTCACTATAGACCACAGTACCATGCTGTGAACAAGCTTTATTACGTTCAGCATGATTCCCAGTTTTGACCACAAAATTTGTTATTGTTATTGTTCGCTGTGAATTCCAGGTTAAGTCTGTATGACGTTTACACTAAATAGCTACATTTTCTTGTGGTAACTAAAACGACAACGTACTTAGCGTTAAATTTGAGTGAAAAATGAATTTGCGTGAAACCAAACGTTTTCTTCGACAAGAATATTTATGAACTTCGAACCGCAAGCAAAAACGAGAGAGACTAAAGGATTTTCATCTTGAGCTTGAGGGGGGTATAAACCAATTAAGTAAAATACAAATTTGCGAAGTTACTAAGCTTATTTCCCGAAAAAATTATTTTCTGGTTATATTACAAGTTAATTTACTAAGATTAAGATATTGAAAGGAAAGGAATAAAAGCGGATGTGGAAGGCCAAAAAAAATTGTGTTGTGTGCGGATTTTTTTTTTCGTGAAGGTCAGCCTATCGGTTTATCGATTCTTTGTAGGACTTTATAATGTTGTGTTTTTCTAAAGTGTCCAAACAATTCAAATCGATCGACAGGTGTAGACATTTGTGTAACAAACAGCGTTCTCTTGTATTTCTCGTTAAGCGGGTGAACTGAATACGCGGTATTTATTTTTCCTGAATCGTAAGCCCAAATAAACCATTAAATTATTGCCCCGTTTGAGACGAATCTGTTGACGTTCGCAGTAAAATATGTCCAATTTTCATTTCTTATCCATTGAGTTTTTGAGGGAGTAATTATATAATTGTGCATTTTGGCCGTCGGGTTTACAAGGCACGTCGTACTTTGTTTGGCCATGGATGCATGCATTTGTTTATCTCCGAAAGGATAGTTTAAATATCGGAATAATCCAGCTCTTTCCGGCTATAATTTTATCTTGAAGCAATTTTTAGAAACTTTCGCTCGGATTTACCCTGGAGCAAAAAACAATTTAGATTTAAGTCGGGATCAGGGAAATATTTTTTATTCGTTAACAAAATCCAATTTTGTCAAAACTACTGATTAATAAACACTTTTAATTTCACGAAGTTTATAGCCATCGACAAATTCAATCCACAAACTTCACGGGACGCCGACTTCCCCGCTGCAAATTTTAAGTCCACGCTTTCGGCACATTTTTTCGTTTAAACCCAGATTGATTTTATGAAAAGCGGCTAGCTTTGTAAAAAAAATTACACCGTGTTGCTCTGCGAGGGACTCTTTTTAACCCAACTGACCACCTTGTTCTCAAAGAAACCGCCTTGTCAATCATTTTTTGACCGATCAACAAATCAGCGCAAACCGTTATGCTATCATTGTGAAAAACTCATAAACCTGGAGTAAAAAATATCGCAAAAAGCTGCTATCTTAAAAATATATATATCTTCCCTCACGTTAAGGGAAGAAAAATTGATTCACTTTTCATTGTTTCTGTTCTTACAAGTGCTGTGTCAGCATTAAAATAATGTAGAGACATCTGGAATGAAAAAATTTTTTCCCAATATCGCTTCCTTTGCAAAAGTTGATAACAGTCTCAGATAGTAACTAATTTCGAGACAACAGATATCAAGGTTCCGTTGTCACTAAATTTCACATCCTGTCAAAAGAGTACTTATTTGACAGAATTTTCCGGATTCATAAGTGTCACGTTTGATCGTCGATAACAATGTTTTGGAAACTCATTCGGAAAGTGTCAAACTTTGTCACAAAAATGGATTATCAATAGGGCGGTAAGCCCGCCGGTCAAAACTCGCTGAAATTGAAGTTATGAAAATAAGTTCTGTTCTATAACTCAACGTGAAGCCCTCGTAAAGGCGGTTTATAATAGAAGCCTTTTATTCAAGTCGGTTTCTGATGAATATTTTAATACTATTGTGGTACTTTCATAACAAGGAATATCTTATTCTGGCGCAACTGGGTTACTTCAGCCTCCGGTCAATTGTCGTTACCAACACGATTTATAATCGTTTTGTATTCGTGTATTCGGTCAACACTCGTGACTGCTTCGTTTAGTTACTGGTTACCTCGTAAACACTCAAACATTACAATCGGGCAATGCTTTTGAGATCGGAAGTACTCGTGAGTCCTCGCCCTGGCTTTTAATTGGATAACATAAGATCGGGATTTTTTTGCCGTGCGCTTCAACGAAGGTTTGCCTAAAAAGGTACTCGGGCAACGGACCCATGGGATATACAGCAATGATTGTGAACTTTACTCTACCTGAACTGCGACCCAAACAACAAAAACAGCTTATTAATAAGTAAAATTATAATAAAATATTTATTCCCGAATTTCTTTTCGGGAATTTGCATTATATTCCATATCCCCAATCAGAGAGCTGAGGTTTTATCTATTCAGGGAGCATAAACAATGACACCATTAGTTTCTTTTACCATAAAATTCGTAAGATACTCCTGACTGTCTGGTTGGATAGTATACGTATTACCTGTGTTGACTCTAAAAGAAATGTGATCTGTATCACTAGTTTCGAACTAGTTATTCAGAATCAAAGATCAAACGAGAGTGTGCGAGTACTAATTCTGATTGAACAATAGATCGAACTGTGAAATACGCATACATGTTGCGTTTAACAAAGAGTCGAGTACTTATTTGGACGGCGTTTTTCAAAGATTAAACAATCAAATTTTCGCAAGCACTTTTTTCCCAATCAGTCTGAAACGGATTAAAACTAACAGCCTTATATCGTACCCTGCTGAATGAAACGATTCGGTTTTTCCTGTTGCTCGGAAGTCGGCAAAAAAAATCATATTTTGCCATCGATAACCACAGGCATACCACCCTATGTGTTCGTGGTTGTTGACATGAGACGAACAAAAGAAATATTGAAATCTATGAGGGTTAAGAATAAAGCTCCAAAAATTACATATCTAAATTGCATATTGCTCTGAATATCTCAATAAAGTTAAATGAAATGTTAATCGACTCATGTGTCGGGTTTTTTCACCTGTGTGGGCCGTTTGAAGCGTCCGCCCGTCGGCCGAAAGTAATTTAGTAAAAGGTCGCTTCAAACGGCCCACGCAGGCGAAAAAACACAACACATGAGTCGACTAACATTTCATTAAACTTTATTGAGATATTCAGATGTTCTTCTGATGTCAACAAATAATAATTAACTAGGAACACATAGGGTGGTCTGCCTGTGCGATAACCGGCCTTCTGGAACAAAAATGTTTTGTTTTCCGCTGGCGCTCGAGACTTGTGTGATGTTGAGTTTCTCAGGCTTGAAATAAGTTTCACTACCGCGAAAAATGCTGGTCTAGCTGGGTGCGCACTGACCCAATATCCCAGTCAACATCCGGGGGAAGTTAATTATGACAAGAATTCACAGCCAGTAGTTTTGCTAATAACCCAAAGGACCCAAGGGATTTATGAGGGGGCCAACTGGCTTTCGCTGCCTGCGGCAGGTTTGACGTCGCAGATTCGAATCTTCACTTTACAGGGGTTATTCTCATATGGTTTCAGAACCGAGTAACCTCTCCTCGGGTAGAGAGTGGGGTCTACGGCTCAAGCGATTACTCTCCTACGGGCTTGGGGGCCGAGTAATTCTTCCCCAGAAATTCCTATTTTCTTTTTCTTTTTTCTGTCTTTGAGGTATCGTCTTTTTTAAACATTTTTATTTTTGTTTGTGCGTGTGAAGGTTTTAGATTTGGATTTGTTTTAGTGTGTAGTCGAACATTGCAACTTTAATTCACTTCATGCCTTCCTTTTTGTTCTTTTCTGTGCTCTTACTATTGGTCGCCTCAGCCGAAATGTTTTATTGGGCAGCTAGAATAGGTTTAAGTACTCTGAAAAAAATATAGATTCCACTGACGAATAACAGTGAATTTGTGAAGAGGAACATCCCCAAAACATCACACCAATTTTGCAAAATTACCTATGTACTGTCTTTGCACTTTTATAGTGCGTGTTAGTTTGATCTTTCCGCTAAACTGAGGTTATGTGATCATGGCTGTTGTCTGCTAAATTCGTGTTCGTTGTTGACCGTGACAGTTTTTCACTAGCTTGCATATGCTCCATGTACGTCAGTGCAACTTATTTTGGGAGACTTGATTAAAAAGATCGATCTCGCGATAACGAGAACGAATTGGAGCTTGTTCAGGTTCTCTTCTTCTGCATTTTTTCTAATGCTCTACAGTATTACGTTTCATTTGAAATAGCGGAGCCAGTGATTTGAAGGGGCATTGTCTTTGGAGACTGATAGAAGAGAGGCACTGTGAGAGTAAAGTGTCTTGCCACAACACAATGATCCCGGCTAGGACTTGAATCCGGATTACCCATTCCGGGACTAAGTCCATTGCACTGGCTTACAGTTAATCCACTGCTTCACGCATGGCTCTACAGTACGGCGTACGTAAAAGGATGAAAGCATTGTTATTCCATTGTTTTTCTTGTTGTCGTAGGACTTTACGCATTATAGATTTGGGAAAGGGCATTTTCGATAGCTTAGAAATTGTACTATCCATCATTTAGAAAGATATCATGTTATTTTAGAATTGTAAAAATATTCACCATCTGCAAAGTTTTGGTCCTTCCAGGACCCATTCCTCCCGAATATGAGAAATTGCGGAATTTTGGCAACTGAACGATCTGATCGGCAAAAAAGGAAGGAGCGGGGAGGGGAGGGGGAGGGGAAAAAGGAAGGAGGGGCTTCGTTCTCGCGCCTATTAGTCCCAACCCTCAACCCGTCCAGCATCCAAGATGGCGGCTTAAACACGATCGATCAAACAGTTTTATTATTGACTGTTCGGACGCCAAAAATGACTAAATTGTTATATTAGGGACATAATAGTTCCCCATACATAATGTTCCTACAGGTTTGTGAATTTCGACCGCTGGTCAAGGGGAACGAAGACCCTAAGTACGAGGGTGAACAGAGGTTCGATAACTTGTATCATTTGTCGCCTAGCAACGCCGCTGCCGAATTCGGCCGCGTGCAAAGTAAAATCAAGTCAGTTGACAAGCTATGAATTATTACAGTTGAAAAAAGGCATAAAATTATATTCATTAAAAATTTTCTTATTTTTTGATAAAATCATTCTTAGCCAAAACATAGCTCCTGATGCCGGCAATTAGCAGCGCAAATTAGACCGGTTAAAGTCGCTCTTTTCGGCCCGTATCTAGTTACAAAAAATAAATCTTACCAAGGCGTCATTTGTATTGTAGCTGCCCCAAAATGCCTTAAACTCGTTATATAAACTTTTTTAATTTTCTTCCTGCTCATAGTTTGAAAAGTTTTGGAAAGCTTGGACCTGAGACCTTTGTTGAATTGATTCGTTGAACATAACATTGCTAAATGAATGAACAAGGTGTTAGGACTGAAAACAATTACACCATTGTTTCACCATTTTAAAAATGGCCATTAAATCGTTTTAGCGAATAGTCGGTTTCACAAGAATCGACTTTGCCATGCCATGTAACAAGTTACGATAAAATGAATTTAATTTTCATCTTCCGTGTGAATTCGTATTCTTTTCGTATTCGTAGTCGATACAAACAGGAAGGAGCTAGACCTCAATTCACTTATGTAATAAAAAGTCATTAATAATGTTTGAAGTGCTTTGCTAGCCATTAGACAAAAGATTTTCTTGTACAAAAGCGCAGTAAATGAATTTTAATCATGTTCCACGGCTGATGACGTCCCGTAGAAGTGCTTTGGGGGAGCGAATATTGACTTAATCCCCCGAACCTTTTTAATATTCAGTCGAGTTAATAAGTGCACGCCGTTTCTAAGAGGAAATTGGTTTGTGTTTACACAAAGAGACGGAAAATTCTAATAACAAGTCCAAATTCGTGGAAGGTTACTCGGCATAAGCGAGTTGAAATGAAGTAATTCATCCATAGCGACATTGGTCTTCGCAGCGTGGCGTGCGAAAGATAAATTTATAGTTTGTAACACACGATAATTTGGAGCCGCACTGTTTTAAAACCATAAAGATGAAGCAATTCTAAGCAATACAGACGAACTCATAATGACGACAATTATGCGTGGAAACATGGGGAAGGTAAGAAATATTGGACCTGCTCGCGTTGTAAACAATTCAGTTGATTGTGTTCACTCAGTTACGACAAAGGTCGACAAAGTTGTGGTTGCTGAAAGCCGAATGCTCTTTTTTGTTGAATTCACAAAATATAATGTCAGTTTACGATGATGTCTTCCAGGAGGATTCTTCATCTGTTGAAATGAAGAGGAAAACGAAAGAGATGAAAATACGAGTCGCAAAGGTAATTTTCATAAGCTCTCTTATTTTTACCGTACCGCTTCGCTTTTCACATGAAACTGCTCTCGTGTCTTTTTGCCTGTATAACTCAGTATGTTTTAATACACTTGATCTTTCGTCGACGAAACAATTCAGCTGTAAGCGTTGAGTAAGCGGACAGTTTGCCTTTTGCAATCGTTATCTTCGATTTTAGAAAACTCTTCCTGAGATCAGCCAAAATAAACGAAGATCATATAATTATTCAGAACATCTTTGAGGGTTGCGAATTAAGATAATTAGCCGATCTATTGTACAAGCTGGATTATCGAAATCAAGTTCTCTAAACCCGAGGTTTAAACCTTAAAATTTATTCGAGAGCATCGCGGCAATAATAGCGGTCAAAATAATTTCTTTCGCAAAATCAAAATCAAACACGATATGGGCACAAGGTTTGCTCTGAAACGCGCAAAACTGAGTTGGGCGGGAAAAAGCATTCATGAATTTGCGGCGAAAAGAAATTCTAGCAGTCTAAAGTTTTGTGGGCGAGGTAAATTGAATTGCCAAGGATATGAAAAAAAAATGCACTTTTCGTAGCGTTTGAGCCACTAATCATACTGACGGCAGTTGCCATACGGAATATTATTTTTATGGATATTTTTATGAGCATCGCTTCATCTTCTGCTTAGTAACGTACTATTTAAGACCTTACCTAATCAAGCTTGGGGCAAAATGAACAATTTAAAGAGATCGTGTATATCTTTTATATGAATCTCAGTGAAATTTATTACAAAATCGATCAAGAACATTTTTAATGCACCTTTGCATTTTAAATTTTAAATTTTCTCAGTCACAAACTCCTAGAACAATATATACTTTTAATGCGAACCTTCGCATAGCAAACAAACGCAGTTAATTTTTTTTATTATTTTTCGACCAAGGAAGGAAAATTTGTGTCGTGTTTGCATATTAGTTGCTCAACTTCACAACGACATATTTGCCTTGACAGCTTGCATATCTTAAAACTAAAAAACGTCTATTGAAATAGATATTTTTTCATCAGGTTGTCATTAGAAAGAAAATGGATTGTTGTTTGACAGATTGGAAAGAAATTATGTTTTCAGTTTCTCGTTGTTTAGTAGAAGTATTATTAGCATTTTTCCATTAGCCTTTTCCTAGCAAAGATAAGCAATGAGAATTTTTACATATACTTCACACTGTTTACAAGCTGTCACCCTCTGATGAAGAGTTTAGCAACATTACGTGCACAGATGAGAAACTTCCCGTCACGTACTGTCAAATCTTTTTCACTGATGCTCTAAACCTAAAGTATTTATAATCCTTCGCAACGTCAAAGTAAAGTACAATCAAAACATCGTTAGCGGTTTAATAATGCTAAATGATTAAGGGATTATTATTTTCTCTCGCTTCAGAGCAGCTATATACAACATATATAATTGAAAGATAAAAATGCAACTCAGTTACATTCGGCTATACACAATAGACTCTTGTTTTCAGCCATCTCACGTTAAGATATATACTCAATTGCTTGCACAAATTTTTAATTAACTGTTAAGTGGATATATTGAAACGAAACTCTTTAAAGTTCGCAAAGGGCGAGAAATCTGTGGGAAATGAATTAAAGAGTTTTTCTCACGATATTGGTTTTACGTGCACCGTAACCAGCTAGCCGGGCCGGGGTTAAAGACCTTAAAGTCAATATTTCTGTGACAACTACAGCTAAAACTAATCTTTCCATTACGTCAAACGTTCAAAAATGTCTAACTTCTTTTGTCAGAATACACACAAAAAAGGACACATGAATCACGCAAATAGAACATTTTTAAACAATTAAAGACTAGTTCTTTCAGTGAAACCTCGATATAACTGACAAACGTACAACGACTGCGAAAATGTATTCGTTCGAACAAGGGTTCTGTTACAAACGTTTATTGATAGAAACTTTGATCGGGCTGAAGAATATTGTTCGTTTCACCGAGGGCACCGACTTCGTTAAAAAGGGATTCGATATGTCGAGGTCCACTGTAATTAAAATCTTAAATTGTTGAATTCCCTGTGAAGGCTTTTGTTCTTTTTGTTGGTCTAATTGGCGTGCGATATGATGGATTACTTGTAATAATATAATGATAATAGTAAAGATTATTGTCTAATTAAATATCTTCAGTGTTTCACTTAAATATGATACTAGCTGTTCTCCGTTAACTTTTATTTTTTACAAAAATTAATTTGCCACTAGAGCCTGTAGCGGCTTTTGGTTCGAACGGCCATACGAACAGGTTAAAGATGGTGCTTAATTTTTACGCAGGAACTATGAATAAGAACTTTATTTTGACACGGCAAAAAATATCAGTATGCAATAACAGAAAAAAAGAGAGAATAAACATTAATAAAATTTTCTGTTTCCTGGTTTACATATTTGCCGTGTGAGAATCCGATGACGAGAACCATTTATTTTTGCTAAGGGTTTTGCAGTGCATTAAGTCTTTCGGGAAGATTGTTCCATAGAAAAGCACCACTGTAACTGAAGCTACGTTTCAGACAGTCAGTTCTTGGTTTCGGTAGAGATGGTTTTTGTGCGGCATGTTACAGATCTGTGAACATGTTATAAATCTGTGACATGTGGTCGTCCTGAACATTTTTGTATTGGAAACGATTATTCAGGCCTGTTTTTAGACTCTAACTTATTCTAACTTCACTGATGAGATATAAATTAGCAATTGGACACAACAAAATCCAAAAGAAAAATGCCGCAAAACAAAAATATTCTCGAAAAAAATAAAAACAGTCACCTATTGGTTTGTCGACCCCTTTTGTACAACGTTGGGTACTAGCAGGGACATATTTTCTGCGCGAAAATGGTCAACGAGTAACGAAACCATGAGAACCGCTGGCGTCCAGCGTACCTTTAACGTAAAAACAAAACAAGCTTCTCGTCTGTTGCGTGTGTAAAAGGTGCCTTGTTTCAAAGCACCAAGCTTTGAGCCCCTAGTTATTATGCCCCAGACGCTAAATTACAATTTTATTGATAGCGTGACTTCGGGAGGATTGTAAAAATGATGCACATTCGAACTGCATCGAAAGTCTCGCTAACTCAAAGCATGTTCCCTGCACGTTCGTATTGTCTTTTTGGCCCCTGAGTTCTTTTTCTTTAATATTACTGTATTGTCTCAATGAATGCATGCTGTGATTTCATACCGACACATCAGGGCCCTTGCAAATTAGTAAAAAAAAAAACAGGTCAAGAATACTTTGTAATTTATTTTAAATAATTTACATTTTGATGTATGTCTCCATGGTATTGTTGGTTACGAATAGAAAGTGCTGATTTGATCCTGTTTTCTCGCGCATTTCTGGACAAAGCTACCAAGAACCCACTAAAATGCAGGCTTTTGTTGGTTTTCTTGCTCATTGCGGTGAAATGGTTAGCCAGGTACGCCGTTTCACACGTGTAGGAAAGTTTGAGTTACTTGTGAATGAAAGTTAGCCATAGACAAACCGCCATTGTCTGAGTGTACTTGCGTGCTTAATAATTGTTATTTGTGTTCCAATCTTTCAGATGTTTGATCTGTTTGATAAAGTGATTGAATTCAATCATAACCCTACGAGTGAATCAGCAAAGAGGAAACTCGATTTGGTAAGAATTTTATGTTTCGCTTCTTACTTTCAATATCAATGCTTGACTAGTTAATTAAGCATGATCTGATCTTCCGTGACAGGCCAATTAGGCATAGTCAATTAGATCTTAAAATGCTAACAGTATTCCAGAGCTGTCTGCAAATGTACTACAGCTAAAACGTTTGCTACAGCTCGTTGTTATAGCGTTTCAATTCCCTTTCAACATTAAAAGAAGATACTACGCAAATTATCGACTACAGTAAGGTTACGAACCCCAATTCCGATCAAACTAAGCATTCAGTTTTATGGTTTGTTTACTCAATACAACAATTCAACCGAATGTCATTAGAAGGACACTCGAACAGTTAATCGTAAATCTCTCGAGGTATTCGACTCGAGATTTACAAGCTCTTCACGGTTGTTGACTATTGTGTCAGTAAACCACAAGACCACTTTCATTATTTCAAAACTCTTTTATTTGGGTTATATGCACAATAAGGCAACTGAAATTTCAGTACTTTCGCAACAAACTGCTGGATTAGTTCATTGAGCGTGCAAACCATAGAAGTGCTTCTCATGAATTCCCTCCTTGCATTTAATTGAATACGAAGTTTGCGCGCAGGACAAGAAATTAATAAGCACTGTTTACTTCGCAGAAGAGGTTGGCTAGTTTTTGTCTGATCTACGAACGAAATTAAAAACTTGATGGGTGGTAAACGGAAAGGCCCAAAAGGACAAAAACAACCCGACCGAAAAGGTTTTTAAGAGCAACTCTTACAAAGGCTTATTAAACTGGTTTGGGAAAACAATGCGTTAAAAAATCGCCCAGCCCCGGAATAAAACCGGGACAAACTTCGGCCTGATGGGCCACCAGGCTCGAACGCAGACATTTTTTACGTTTTTACGTTGTCAAAGTGGAATTCAGTCACCTAAAAAAAACTAAATATATTAACATTCCATCTTTCTTGTTTCAGGAAATAGAGAAACTAAAAGCACTTCAGCAACAACTTGAGGTGATCATAATACAGTTTTTGTATCTAGATGCGCTGCTCCTCTCGCAGATTCTAGCTACTTGTGATATCTCAGATTTCTGTCGCAAGAAAATCCCACTAGGAATAAGCCACTTCGCCTGAATGAGATGCTCGTCCATCCCAGGTGCCCCCTCGCCACATCATTCAGTTTAATGCAAAAAATCATTTTCTCATGCTTTTTTTCGTTTTACTCTTGCAGAAAGAACCTCAAAAAGTCGATCTGTTTCAGGACACAGAAAATTTAAAAGATGCTCAAGAATACGGTAAATGCACCAAATTTGATCATAAAAAATTCCTTTAGCCGGATTAGCTGTTTCGTAACTTTTATCCAATCTCTTTTCGTTCTTTTATCTCCAGATAAGTTTTACATCCAGTATATTAATCACGTTTCTCAAGATTTGGAAAATTTGAAGAACAGCATCATCCAATATATGCAGGTATTACAAAGTGTATATAATTACATTTCATTCCCAGCCCTTAATCCTTAATAGTAATAGAGTATTTTGAATGGTTTCTTTACGGTTTTGTATTGCTTTCTCGTAGGAAAAAACTAAAGCTGAACAATTGCTCACGAAAGAAAACATGAAGCTTAAACGTGAGTTTGTTGTGTAGTTTGATCAATTTTTCTTGCTAAGATCCCATTACATAGGCATATTTTTATGTGTTTTGCTTTAGATAAAAAAATAATTGTTCAATTTACGTTGCTTTTAATTGCAGTTGATTTACAACGTGAGCAAGCTGAGTCGATGCATCAGCGACAAAAGTAAGTAATGCAGGGAGGAAAATTTGACTAGGCAGTACTTTAGGAAAATTGAACGGTCACGGGAAGTACATTGGCCTAATCATTTATGCATTCGGCAGGAAAATGACGCGGAGTAATGATGAAAATGTTCAAACTCTGTGCTTCAGAGAGAACACGAGAGGTTGAGAAATTCGATATTCTGGACAAACGAGTTCTAAGACGCAGTAAATGTTACAAAAACTGTCATAAATTCCCGACACTTGTTACGAGTGTTAATACGAAAGAGGAATGTTTCTTACTTCCTAAGAAAATTTTCCGTGTGATTAACATTTTTCAATTTTCTAAGAGAAAATGTAGAACAATAGTTTGTGCTTTTGTCCAATAAAAACCAGTGGTCCTACTAAATAGTTGATATGTATAAGAAAAAAATTCTGGAGACAATAGCTTTCCCTTTTTATTTTGCAAGGCATGAATATGCCGTGGCTGAGAAGAACACAGTACTTGCGACATGTAGAAAGTTGGAAGAGCAGTTAGAAGATCGAGGAAAACAAATTCAACAGTAAGTTAAAAAAAATGAGTTTTTTGTAATGATCTTGGTTTGTATTCGAGATCTTTACTAACAAAAAATAAGAAACACCCCTTAATGCAGGAGGTTTTTTCTGTCGTATCGTTTTTCAGACTTCATCGAGAGGGAACTGTTAGTCTTTGGCAAAGAGAAAAAGCTAAGCTAATAAAAGATGTCCAATCAAGGTAATTATAGAAAAGACATGCAAAATCCGTGACGTTTTAGATTTAAAATTTAACTTTAAGTTTTTTCATATCTTTTTATTTTATTTCCTATTTAGTGAAGAGAGACTGGCGAAAGAACTTCAAGAGACCAAAGATCAGTTAGCAGATACGAAATCAAGATTAAATCAACGAATTATGGTATGAAATATAGTGCATCGATATAAATTGCTTCAAACTGCAATATCTTAGCTTCATTTTGTTGGTTTCCTCGTTGCTCAGCGGCCAATCAGAAGCCAAGTTAGTCAGTCGGGAGACGGAGACGTCAAATAGTCACGTGCCGATAAATTGCACGAGTAGTTGAAGCTGCTTTTTTTTTGACTCAAGCTAGACAATCTCATTTTGCCTGTCTGATTTGTCCTAGGAATTAATGGATCAAGTAAAATGTCTTAAATTAGAGAAACACGTTAAGAATGGGACAGTGAGATCACATGGGCCTGCAGGTAAAAACAATTCGGTTATGAACACAATGCTTATGATATTTTAGTAAATTTTAGATAACAAGTCCATTTTCCATTATATTGTACTTTACATGTGCCATATTTTCAATTTCTTTTCATGTTTTCATTTCAGTACCCAATGCTTCTTCAAGCGAAATAGAGAAAACAAAACAGCAATTATTCCTTAAAGATAGAGTGAGTATCCTGAATGTTCAGAACTGATATCACGCAGACAGACAGACAGTCAAGCGAACTATTGGACGATCGGACACACAGGGCAGATGGGAAGACGATTTGATGAACGGGCGGGACGGAAGGAATGACTGACTGATAGACAGACAGACAACTGAGACAGAAACGGAAACAAAGACGAAAAGACAGATAGAAGTGCGGAAAGATCGACTGACTGACTGACTGACCGACCGACCGACCGACCGACCGACCGACCGACCGACCGACCGACCGACCGACCGACCGACCGACCGACCGACCGACCGACCGACCGACCGACCGACCGACCGACCGACCGACCGACCGACCGACCGACCGACCGACCGACCGACCGACCGACCGACTGGCTGCCTGACCGACCGGTAGATAGATAGACAAGAACACTGACAGGCAAACGGCCAGACAGAAACACACAAACACTGAAAGATATAATTATATAATATAAATGCCGACAGATCCACAAGGGTGCAGAAAAACGCAGTGTTAAATGAAAAAAACTGTACTGAGCTAACAGTAGAATCACATACACACGGATTGCTGCTTGTAGATTTAAATAAATCATAGATCTCTGTCTGATCCATTCTGTTCTTTCAGTTACTGGTTGTGGCGGAAGGAGAAATTCAAAAACAGCAAAAATACTACGTAGGATTTATAAGTGGACTTAGTAGAGACTTCAGGTAAGCGCCTCTAGAAAAAGCTACAGTCTTATTATTTATTCAGTTATCTTACCCTATATAAGAAAGTCTGGATGGGTACTGGAACCACAGTTACCAGTATAGTATTGTAATTATAGTATTGTATAGTATTGTAATTTCTTAGAATCTTAGATTTTAGCTAGGTATAAATTGTATTTTAACGCTTGTAATTTTTAATCTATAACTTAGTTTTTTAGAATTTTAGTTTTTAAGCAGTATTTTTATTTTTAGCGTGTAACGTTCATTGTAATGCGCATTTGAACATATATGTATGGAATTTGCGCACAACAAATTCATAATTATTATTATTATTATTATTATTATTATTATTATTATTATTATTATTATTATTATTACCAGTAAACTTTCCTTTCATTCCTCAGCTATATATCAATTTTTCAGATCTCGTCTCGCTTATCAGTTAAAAAAGCGTCACTATTCAGCTGACGTTTAAAAATTTGACCAATTGTTCTCAGCTATCAGTTAGAGCCCTTGCAAACTCTCCGGCACCCTTGATATAGGTTCCAATAGCAAATAATGCTGAAGCATACATTTGAATTGCAGGATAATGTTAGAAAGACAGCATCTGACAGTTAAAGATTACAACAAGGATCAAAAAGCCTACGCGTCCATGTTGAACAAAATGTACGTCGCGGCGAAGGAAGGTAAGTGGACAGAGTTAATACTCTACAGCAGCTCCAAAAGTATACTCTTAATTTTCCAAACAATCAAACACTCATAAAAGTTCAAATCTATGAGACATCAGCCATCTCAAAATTAACAATGTTACTAACTTCATCGTGTTTTTTCATTACCGTTTTTTTTTTAAGTCGCTCAGAGTTTTAGCGGGAGTTCGTCACATGACGGCCAGCTGCAATGGGCCTTATCAAATTGTTCTACATTATTGACCTTATTTAGGATTGAAATTCGTTTTTTTTGAGAACTGAGACATTCTAATTTTCTTGATATATCTCTTCTAGGGACTCTGACAGAATTTAGAGCGACATTGCCTTCTCATTATCTTGGAATTAACGAGGTAAACACAGACTTAATTTCCTTTTGTATTTCTTATTTCAAATGAATGAATTCGTTGCTGCAAGTGCGGTTCTTTCATCAATAAATGTTTATTGTGTTTCTCACATTTAGGATCTCTCTGGCCATCCTTTGGGCAAAAAGCTCTCGAGGCCATTTCAAGATCTGGAATCATATTTACAAGAAGTAGAGGATACTGAATTCAGGTGAGAATATTCGCCTTTTACTGCGAAAGGGCGGTAACTTCGTGAAGGCTTTCGAAAAATTAAGTTTCAAAATGGCGACTAAAATCTCTTAAAAATTAAGCTCTCGCTAGAGACAGTATAAAAGCTCGCATTTGATTGGTTGACAGATGAAAGGGCGGGAAAAGTAAAAAAGCACATGCAATCACGTGAAATTATGAACTGAAAACCTGCACGTGACTCCAAACTTTATGTAAGCTGTTATCACAAGTTTATATTTTTGTCGTCATTGATATTGACTGCAGGGTTGATATAAATCATCCATTACTGACAGGATGGAGGGAGGGAAGATCAGAGAGTGCCAAAGCAAACGCACGAAAATTTTCGAAATCAAAATCATCCAAAGGTAAGATAATCTTGCTTTCTTTATTGAAGTTTTTTCCTGGAAAAATTCACAAACACTAGCTCGCTTAATCCTTTGGCTGTACTAGTGAAACTAAAAAAACGTTTAAAGATGGTTTCCGCTGAAAGTTCGAGCGTAACAATTATTTACCAAAAAATCTTCTCAAGGAACGGTAACTTTTTTGTACTATTTGAAACATATCTCGCTGTAATTCATTTATATGTGACCCCGCGGTTAAATTCTAAAGCGTTCTCGCGAAAGTTCATGTGATGTCAAACCTTGTAAAAATGCTTAAAATGCACGATGTTTTCTTTTGAACGTTTTAAACTAAAATATGGATATTTTTAATTCATTTTTCTCTCGCGGGGTCAGCTCGAGGGCTTAAGTTTCGATAAGTTCTTCCTAACTGTATTCAAATTGTTAAAATGCTACGAGGATTTTTGGTATCTTTATTTTTGCCTTTATTGCTATATTTTTTAGCGTTTTAAAAAACCTATAACGTGTATTTTCTTGGTCTGTAGGCCAAAGTCACTGCGTCGTACTTGGCGAACCTAAAGACGCGACTTCGCTGTAGTTCGATTTTTTATCTAACGTTGATATTTTTTAACATATTTTAGTTACTGGCGTTCATCCACGACTTGTTGACACAAAGATTGGCAAACCACTCCTAAAAGAAGCTAAAGAACACTTTCCAGAGTGGTCCGACAAAGAGGTAATGAGGAAATGCTCACGATTCACTCAGCATTTTCATTCAGTTAAAATATATTATTTCAATACAGTTCTAGTCCGTTAGCTTTTGTCGCACTCGCATCTAACGACGTCCACTCCAGTGGAGGCGCGGTGGTCTTATGGTTAGCGCGTTGGACTTCGGATCGAGCGGTCTGGGTTCAAATCCTGTCTGCAGGGCTTGATGTAATGTTCATGGGCAAGACACTTTACTTTCGTAGTATCTCTCTCTTAACCTGCACTGTGTAACAAAAGTGGGAACTCTTAGGCGCTCTGTGCCATAAAATTAGCGCCGGCAATAGGAAAGGCACTTGGCTCCTTCTATCTATTTAACCTAGCCTAGTTTTCGGAGCTCCGACCACCTCCGCCTATAGGCAATTTCAAAAGTTGGACTTCCTAACCAAATATATAATATAGCAAGAAAAAGGCGAGTCCGAGAACAGAAAATAATCAAGATATATATCAACATTCTTCATTTCTTTGCAGCTCCAAGAGATGTTCGATCAGTTTAAAAGATTTGACACAAATGATGACCTCAATCTCGACACACAAGAGGTAAAGTCCAACAATATTTGAAACATGCAGTTTAACAACAGTTTAACCAAACCTTTTATGATCGACTGTTCAGAGCAGATGAAACAATGATCTGCTATATGTGGCAAATATTCGTATCAGAGGCGTAAGACAAAACCGTTATTTTACAAATTCATGCTAGAATGTCCAGAGCATGATTCGACATAATGCATCGTCAATCAACAAAAATTTACAGCAAAGACCGCCTGCTATTTTCGAAGGTTTCTATGTTTTTACAAAAATTGAAAAAATCCCAGTCATGTTACATTTTTTCCCGAGTTTTGAAGGAAGAAAAGCTGCAGCAACTGCTATAGCGAAAAATAATGTTGATTTAGCCAACTGTTACCACGCTTCAATTTTCAGCTAACGAATTGGTGAATATAAAATTCTGCTAGTCTGACTGATACAGATATACCTTTAGACCACCTGAAAACGATACTGGAGACTTGGAAATGAAATTAACGAAAAACTATTTAAATATTTCTCTTAATTTGGTCGTTACTCTCTCTTGTCTGTTAGAATATCCATTTTCAATACAATAAAATGCCAAACCCTTCGAGTTATCAGGTTAAATCAAGTAACAGATCTACAGACTTATTTATGTTTTTTTTTCTTTCACAGCTGCTACGAGCCATTCCTGATACACTGGGTAGAATGGCCACAACGGAGGAGATTAAGGTATGCTCATAAACTACAGACTTGGTGTAAATTTTCGTTAGAAGTACCTGAAGATTGGCTTGCCCAAAGATTTTCAAACTTTATTACTTCCTCATTGTTGCATACGGGTTAAATCTAGCTGGACCTTACAACATTGCTTCTTTTCACAAATTGTTTCCGGAAAGGATGAGAAGCTAGCGAAATTTAATCCCAGCCTACAAGATAAAAGGACTTAGGCCTGTTCCAAACGTCGCGCTATTGCCGTGCCGAACTAAATCGAGGAATTAAGGGGGGTCCTTCTTAACTACAGATCTGGAGCAGTTGCTAAGGGATTGCTAAAGACGATTTTTGGTGGCAAGCCATTTTGCAGCGTTTTGTATTGCTAAATGGTGAGTCTTTTAGAGGGGAAAACCTGCTTTGAAAATATTCACATTGCGCGCGCGTAACTAGTGCCAGTCCCAAACCGCGCGTTAGTAATTAAAATCCCTAAAACTTGGGGAAAAAAGATAGAGTTCCATATCTTTTTTAAGAATCAGAGATAACAGAGCCTTCTTTGCAATCCTACGTAAGGAATAACCATTAACACGTAAAAAAGGAACGCTACTGAAGAAAGTCTAGAAATACGGGTGTTTATTATGTGATAACTTTTATAAAAATGCGAATTCCATAAAACCCATACGAAGCATTTAACATGTGGACATTCTTTATCTATTGGCACTGATTTTAATTTTCAGGTCTTGATGCCCTTTAAGTTTTAGGTTTTTTTCTATTCTGGTCACGTGGCTTGTCAAAAATGGCCGTGATTTGAAACTCTTGAAGGACTCTTCAATTGAACAAAGTTGTGCAAAAAGCATATCCATAGGAAGTCTGGTTTCCAAAATACGATGGTTAGATACCTTCCATAGCAACAAATTGGTAGTTAAGAAGGACCCCCCTTAAATTCAATTTAAGCGCGGCGATAGCACGACGTTTGAAACCATTCAGTTCGGCAGGCTGAATTAAGTTAGGCACGACTTCTTAGCACGGCAGGGCTTGCCGTGCCGCACGGCAGTAGCGCGACTTGGTTTTAAAAAGTTATTTTGCAACTTGCTGTTTGTTTTGTTGTTTCTGGTATAATATGACTTTAGCGTGACTGCATTTAATTCGACGTTTGAAATAGACTGTTCACGGTCCCCCATTTTTTTTTCTGTGAAGTCGTAGAGGTCGATCGTCGAGTTCGAGGGGCCGTCATCTTGGTTTCTTTCTGCGATGGGAGCGGTAGGCGGAATGGAGGCCATTGCCGTGCTATCGTCATGCTCCTGCCAGGCCTTTGAGTTCGGCACGGCAGTAGCAAGACGTTTGGAACAGGCCAAAGAACTGTTGGCTGTTGACTGTTGACTGTTGGCTGTTGACTGTTGGCTGTTCATGTGTCAGTAGTCTAAATAGTTGCTCGGATACTTATAACAAAGAATCGTTTAAATGGACGCTCAGTTGAGGTTCTTGCGTAGAGCGTGTGAAGTTAAATCCGTGCGATGTTTGAAACAAGTTCATTGATCTCTTGCAGGAAGCAATGTTGGAAGTTGATATAGATGACTCAGGAACTGTGGATTTCTTTGAATTTCTTTGTGTGGCCAGATTAATTTCGCAAGGAAAAGGTACGTGCAATGCCTATGTAGCGCCTGGAGACTGGTTTTATTAACAGCTGTAAACCTGCCCCAGAAATTAAGCTAAATGACTGAAAAGGATGCGTTACAGGTTATCTTACGGACTAAACGAAAGTGCGAGAGTGAACTTAATTTAATGGTACGATGATTTAGTCAAACCAATCAGAACTAAGATACTGCCTTTTTCCACCAATCAGGAGCAAGTCAACTGGGCGTAATTTAGTCTTGACAAATTTTTCCGCGCTTGCCACCCGTGACACGTTTTCCCGCGCCTGCCATGGGTCACGTGTTTCTCTCTTCGAATTCTGATTGGTTTATTACGCTGCTTTGCATCCGAAGTGATGAGCTCCATGACTACGTTGATTTTGGAGACTTTAGATTTACGACACTTTTCGTGAAACGTTTAAAATGTTAATAGTATTTATTGTTAATTATTTTGTTTCAGGAGAAGCGGCTCTATTCAAGAAGAAGACACTGACTGCCTTGCAGAAACCGAACGCAAAGTCCGCCATCTGCGTTCTTCAATAGCTTCTTCGATGTCTTTAAATCTATAAATTCATATAAATTCGCTTTTGTCTTATCCTGTATTTATTTGCATTTTTTGGACAGATAACTTTTTTCTTCATATTTTTTTTGAAACTCACTTTTTCTCTCCCACCAAACAACCCACCCCTACCCCCTACCCCCATAAAAAAACAGTACCATGAAAACTTGCGCGCCCTGCTCTCGCCCCAGGTTCACTAGTTTTCTGAAGTTAGCTGTAGTTTCAATTCAGAAGGAGTTTAAATGTATACAATCGAACATTTTATCAACAATACAAGTTAAGACATAATAGATATTGAACAGTTTTCTTTTGACCATCAAAGTTATGGCAAACTTGCCAATTGAATAGCATTCATGGATTCTTTGAACAATATTCAAAACATTTGTAAACTAGTTTGGTCAATTTAGTGTATTATCTCAGAAGTACACTTATTTATCACTATAATATTACAAATGTCAAAATTCGCCAAATAATTTAATTTGTTCATGTTTAGTACATGTACATAGTTGTACATTTATAGTTGTACTTAGTTGTATATTTGTACATATTAAAAGCTATTTAAACGTGACTTGACACAAAAACCAATTGCAGGTTTAATAAAGGACTTACAAAAAACTCTTATCAAATACAAATGCTGATTCATGGTCAAGCTTTTAAGTAATTTTAATTATTTCAATCCCTAAAACACAATCTTCTCCATAAGAATGAAGGGAGAAGTGAAGTGTTACAAGTTTAAACCCTGGCAAGACTGCTTGATAACCAGACATTTATTTCAATTTTCGACCAAGCGCAAAATTAAGGTTACAAGGTATTAAAGGAAGGTTCAGCTACAGCTACAAGGTTCATACCCATTTGGGCTTTTGAAATTCCAAGACTCTCCATCATCTATTCCGTGACCAGTTCAAAGTTTTCCATAACTAAATTTGATCATTTTCTTGGAAAGTGTCAAAACTTTTCTTGATTTCGGGTACATTTTTACCTTTTCTTCACAAAAACAAAACAAAAAAAAATGGTTAACTTGTTCTGTGCACTCAACTTCATTTTCCATGACTTTACATGACCCACACTTAAATCCCTTCACTTTCCAGGCCTGGAAAACGAAATTCTAAAATTCCATGACTTTCCAAGTTTTCTATGACCTGTACAATCCCTGTGCCAGAAAGACACAAAGTTAAGTTCCTGGCCATGCTCAGACACAACTGAACATTAAAAACCTAAATGTACATTTAATGCGGTGACACCTCTTATAAGAGGAAAAGGTAACAAGTCTGACAACGTTGACTGTACAACTTTCACTTTACTTGCAAATACACTGTACACACATTAACATTGCTAGCAGTGGAACAACTGGTTGCATTTAAAAATTTCATTTATTTATTTACAAAATGGGACAATGAATAGATTGAGAGAGAGAATCTTTTTGATGCATAATATGTACAACATTATTATTTATTTTGTACTAAGTTCTCTTTGTCATCTTATGCTCTTGGTTCTTCTGTGGAAGAAAAAAAAAGTATCTTTCAGAATGCTACAATGCACCAGACAGTACAATCAATATTTGATTTAGAATATGGATTGCTTCACCCCAGCATGAATGCAGATGGCTTGGATGGAAATGGATTGCAAATTGAAAACTTAAGGCTAAACTTTTCAAGTTGTTTCCACATGTCTATTTCTATCCACAAATTAAGGTCGCATCTTCCTTTAGATGTTAGAAGATAACATGGGTTTACATGTAGATGTTAGAAGATGCATGGGTTAAGTTGCCGACAAATTTCAGAACAGTTTAGACCAAAAATCTGCGAAATCCCCATGACAAAGCCCCTTTAAAATAGCATTGTTTTTGACTGATCAGTGGCCTTCAGATACCCCAATTTCTGGGACGGGTAAGGATACCATTATTTCCATTAATCATAACAAGAAGATGCAAGCATCTTAAACCGCGCGTTTTAAATTAACTCCATTTTTGCTAATTAACAGGTTTCTTACCCAGAAAAGTCACAGTTGAATTAACTTTGTTTTATACTGACTAGCAAAGTAGTCACGCGATTCTCACAATCCAATATTGCACCATCACCCATAGCCGTTGTGAAATTTATTATGACGTAATGGTCTTAATCTGGAAATTCGCTTGGGACATGTATGGGAATGAATTTAGCATTCTGCTATTTGAACGCTATTAATAACAGCTATTTTCCTTACGTAAAAGTCACGATTAAATGTAATTGGTTTATACCGTGAGTTAAGCCGTAAGAAGGTAGGCACGCGAGTCTCACATTTCAGGCTTTGCATTGTTCACGGCTATATTCAGTAACTACGGCAGTGTGCCAATGACGTACGTAATCCTTGCAAGTGCTTACCTAGGCACAATTTTTTTCCTTCAGATCTCTGCTGAACTCGCTTCAATGAAACAGTCAAAGAATTCACTTCAAATGCCTAAACCCACGAGAAAACCTCGTAAAATTCCCAACTTATTAACGACCATCGCTTCTGGCGAAATAAGCTTACAAAGTAAGCAGGATATTATTTGTCACGTAACGAAAGTGAAAGCTACAACGTCAGCACATTCCGTGGCTGAGTTAATACCATTTTTTAGTGTATTCAATATTCGCTTCGAATCCAACGCTTCGATAAAACCAAAAGAAAATATATTATACACACAATAAAAAAATATATATCCGCAACATTTTCCGTACATTCATGTTTCAATGTGTTTGTGCTATGAGTGGAGGACTAGCAATGAAGTAACGCGAGTCACACAACCAGAGGTTACGTTATCCAAGGCTATCTTTAGCTTGGTGGTTTTTTCCCCAAAAATGACGTAACCCCTGCACGTTCAGGCAAGCTCAATTGTTTACCTTTGCAAATATTTATTTTTCCTTCAAATCTCTGAACTCGCTTGGATGAAGCGGCCAAAGAATCCACTTCAATTTCCAAAACCCACAAGAAACACTTGCAAAATTGCAAATAAATTAATGACCATCGCTTCTGGCGAAATAAACTTGCAAAAGCACAATCTTACTTGTCGCGTAACGAAAGTGAAAGCTGCAACGTCAGCGCATTCCATGGCTGATGTCATACCTTTTTTTTAGTGAACTAAATATTCCCTTTGAAGCCAACGCTTCGAAAAAACCCAAAGAAAAATATATATTATTCACAACAAAGAAAACATTATCCGTAACATTTCCCGTACATCATTGTTCCAACAGCTTTTGGCGAATAAGCATCCCAGGTTGCGTGATTCAGTCCCAATCGTGATTTGGCCGAGCGGAGGTTTGGGTCTGGTCACCGACAAAAAAAATACTACTACTACGACGACTAATAAATCCCGTGCAGAGCAAGAACCGCGCTCGGCCCATGGCCGCGCGGTTAACAAGGTATTTAACTACCAGTAATAACCAAAGGTTAGGTAGTTTGGGCAAGATCAATGCAAGGTGTTTTCATGTATCCTTGTGGCAGGGCCGTAGGCAGGGGGGGCAATGGGTGCATCAGCACCCCTCATGTCCCGAAAAGGTCTGTTTAATCTGAGAGGTAGGGTTAAAATGACTCTCAGAATGCAGAAAAGTGGACTTCAACAACTTAATTTTTCAAAATTTCCCAGGGAAATATAACCTTGGATCCCCCCACCCAAGCAAAATCCTGCCTGCAGCCATGCTTGTGGTCATTGAGAAAGGTTGCTGGAAAAAAGCACCAAAGTGCATGCAAGAAGACCGATAAAGTCAGGGAATCATTTCAGATGTTAGAAAGAAGGGTATTTCAAGATCCACCAGGATATTTTAGTAAAAAAACTAGTGGCTTGTTTGTTGATCAGCGATTGATGTTAAAGCTTGCAAGTTTCAATTAGCTGATTGGAGCTTTCAGATTGCCTAGCATTTGTAAAGGTCTGCTTGTCCAGGGTCTCAATATTCCACCATTTTTACTGGTAAACATTTATTTTATGCTTTAACCTCATGCACTGTAACACTTTCATGTGCAAAGTGACCAATAGTTAGCAACTGCGTTATGCTTACTTGATATTGTACATGTATATACCCAAGTGGCATGCAATAAGCAAACAGTTCCTGGCCCACCTGAAAAATGCTAAAATCTTGTTTGGAATTCTAAAAACAAACTTCATGGCTTCCTGTCTTCTTCTCAGAGTTTGTCTGTCAGAGGTTACTCTTCTGTTGAATTCTGCAAATCTTCTATAAAGTCGTGGAAATCCATAATACTAAGAGAAAAAATGAGGCACACAATGAGTCAAATTTTTAAATTGCAACAAATTTAGTACTTCAAAACCTCAATTCTCTTAACTGACTTCCATACATATTTCTTAATGTCTGCTTTGAGAATTTGGGACTTCATCAAGACAATATTGTTTAGTTGATGATCAACTTTGTTCTTGCTTAAATGGCTGAACTTGAAGGCCGAATTAAATTTTGAATAAAAAATATTCCTCGAAAAACCCTCCTTTGTGATGCTGTCAGTAGAGCTTGTCGAACCTTTTTTTTTTTTGCCTCATCATGGTCCAATATTGGAGCTACAATAATGGGGCATGGACAACTTTAGCACTGACCAACAGGCAGGGCTCGACCTTGGTGGTATGACCCTGACCTTGGCCAAACACAGCCAAACCTCGATTATCCAGACTCCTAGGGACTGTGCTTAATAGTACAGATAATGGAAAATAAGGATATTAATGAGCTAGACAATCTAATGCCTGGTTACTAAGTTATGTTCCCTGAACACACATTCTTGTCATCATGCAAAAAAAAAATACATGGAAAAACTGTGTTTAATGAAGAAAGCAAATGACAATAAATATCATAAAAAGAAAAGTTGGTGGAAACGATGTTAATTGATCATAATAAAGTGTTAAAATGTGGGTAAGACTTTGATGTTCCGTTTGAATGTTAATAGTGAGTTTACATTCGATGAAGAAAACTTCTAAAGATCTCTTGATTTCTTTCAAAAAACTTTCCCAAAATACGAGTCACTAAATTCAGGGTGCAGCTTATCTGCGGTTGTTTACAGTAATTAATGATCACGAAAAAATGGGACCAGGGAAGCAAATCTGGATAATCGAGAAATCTAGGTAATTGAGGCCCGGATAATCGAGGTCTGACTGTACTAGTAGATTTTCAGTTTTGGTTAGTGGAGTTCTCTCGGTTCCTGCCATGTTTGACTACTCAAATGCTGAAGACAAATATTTTTGTCGACTTTGAAATCAAGTGACATATAAATTTATTACTCTCAAATGTGGCATAACATACGTACAGATGTGTAACATTGAAGGACAATAGAATGAATTGACTATTTCAAAGCATATGGAACTTTTGTTAATATGGCTAGCAAGACAGCATTTTGCCTTGTGATTATTGCCATTTTACTAGCCTAAGCCTACTGTTAAAAAAAGTTAGGGTCAAGCCCTGAACATATTGAATAACTGACATATTACAATAATGGCTTTAAAGGGACACTGTCACCATTATTTGTGGATAACATTGAAAAGCCAAAAGACATTCTAGTCACAGGAGACACAAAAATACCAGTTCAGTTTAGCTTAAAACTACCCAAGCAGTTCTCTGAGACTATAATTACATGCAAGTGTGTTTAGCTGCAGATCGCCAGAATGCAAATGGCTGCAACTTAAAAACATCAGGCTGATTTTTTCAAGTTTTTCCTTTGTTTTGTCAAAATCACCCATAACTGACTATGGTTTGTTCTTCCTTTGGGAAAATCAAAATCTCCTTCTCTTGACTTTCTGGGAGTATTATGTATATGTGAAAAAGCAGTTCATTTCATCTTTAGGGCATTTGCACCCCAAAACATAAAAATCATCATGACAGTACCCTGTTAAGTGATGTACATGTATAATAACTGAATAGAAACACAGAAAACCAAGGAAGAGTAAGGATGGACAAAATGGAGAAGACTAACACAGATTGAAATTGGGTTAACTTGAAAAACGTCAAACTGACTTTTTTCAAGTTTATCTCAGTTTATACAAAAACAGGGTAGGACATTAGCGCTCGCCCACTCGCCCAGGCGAGTGTCAAAACTGTCGGGCGAGTACAGATCACTGATCACTCGCCCAGTTTGGCGAGTACGATTTTCAGCTTTCTACTTTCCACTTTGAAATAATTTACATTGTTTACCATTTTGAAATCTCCCACAAACCTATCGCTTTGTCGCAATTTACTTTCTGGTTCTCAAACATACAAAAATAGCTTCGCTTGTTTATCGTTAAATGATGAAGAGACATTGTATATTTGAACTCACTTAGTGTTAAAATGTGGAGATTTCTTCCTGGGGTGTCTAAAATATCCGCTAGCAAGAAAATACCGCTCCTGATAACAGCACGTCAACAACGGTCGGTGAATCTCGCGATGTTGATGTTCGTCAGGGTTGGCGGAGCGGGGTTGGGGGGTGGGGGTGTTAATGTTTTCTGTGTTTGTGTGGAGCCAGGAGACTGGGCGAGTGAAAAATTATCTTGGCGAGTGCAGCTCGAAGGTCACTCGCCAAAATGGTGAACGCTCAGAAATTTTAGTTTCCAACCCTGCAAAAATGCCATTTGTAATGCTTGGAAATCATTCTTGCTTGTTATGTGGTCTTGATTTTGCCAATAAAAGACTTTTACTCTGCCAATATGAAGGACCTACAATAATTCTTGACCTGCCTCAAGTTGGTAGAGTAGCGCACCAGTATCACAGAGGTCATGGATTCGAATCCCATTGTAGCCTTGAATTTTTTTTCAGGCTTCAAATGCAATTGCTTCAATCGCTTGTTCACTGCGAAAATCATTTCACTCATATCATATATCCACCGCAGTTCACATATGTATTTCATATGTTCACTATGTCAAGATTTAAAAACATGTGTAATGAGAGACCTCTTTTGTTTGCAAATTGCTACTGACTTCGCAAGAAAGACTCTCTGACCTCGAAATTTTTCCAAGTAGTGACTTTGACTATTTGAAATTTCGTTTAAATGTTAAAAAAACAGCGTGATGGATTTTATAACAAAATATTGTAAGCAACGCTGCATGTTACGTCACCTTCATGTGAATTATAACAGACTCTAACTTCTTCTTAAATTTAAAACCAGGAAAGGCGAAACACTTAGTCACGTTGTTGCAGAACTTGAGTCACACATTACTTGCAAGCAGTTAGAGCAGTTTTTCCTAAGCTGAACATCACAGCAGATGAAAATATTGCGACCACTAAGCATACTTTCTTCGACAAGTAAGTCGTGCGATTTTACATCTTGTGTGCCGCACACTTTCTGTCTAAACAGCTTTAGAAATCGACGGAACTTAAACTTAGGATAAAGGTCGTTTGTACTTACCCTTCCTACAGCATACACAGTGGCCTTTTTGCCTAAAGATACCGCTATAAGGGCTAAAATTTTCTCCATGAACCACAACTTTCGTAGATTTGCACATGTTCTCAAGTTGACTTAGTCACCGCGCCTTCTTGTACAAAGAGATGACCTGAGACCGCCGCTGAACCGACCAATGCGCATCAAGGACAGAAATAGCATCAGCAATACAGGATGGAATACATGATCGAACGAAGTGGAGTCGAATTTATCCAGTCCTATCTAAGTCATTATTCACTTTACTATGATAGTTGAACTATAAAACCCTTTTCCGACGTCAATTGCTGCGTGAATTCATTTAAAAACTCGCAACCCACCAATATTTATACGTGTTCTGGTATGATTATCTTATACTCAGTAAGTCAATATTTGAGCTTTCTTGGAAGACTAGCATTGTTTCTGATTTCTAATTACAGCGGTAACAGATCAGGTTGGCCTTCGACATGCCTGGCAAGCAACCTTTTCTTTTCCTCAATGATCGGAGCAGTGTTAGGACTTCTTTTTATCTAAAGAGAAAGTTGAAACGGTGGAACTTCCATCCGAATTTCCGACGAAAAATAGTTTTTTAGTCTCGAACGGGAAAAAATTTATATTCTAGGATAGAAATTTTATATTTCCTCAGTAAAACTGACTTGAGTACGCTTCTCTATCTGTTGACTTTCATCCAGGTCATTGTCACATCGGTCTTGTTGTACGATCTTCCTCAAAGCCAGCCTCCCATATCTCATTGTAAGTTGAGATCGACTCCCGTTGAAGGCTCAGAAATTTTAGTTTTAGAATAAATTTGACTTGAATAGTTTCTTTATTTATATACATTGATCTATGTTACTACTCCATTTATCAACAGCAAAAAAGTATGAAAATATGTATCGGGGTTTCAACGGGACTTGAGCTCTTTGCAATGTTTACAATCCAGCATTCATAAGTGATTTCATTCCTATACATCACTTTTCGGGAACTTCTAATCGAATTAAAACTATCCAATAAAATACAAACAGATCTGGCGTATTAAACCTGGAAAATGGTTCATTTTTAGTTAGTGTACCAAGATACAATTTCTCTTTACCGTTCTCCAAATATTTCTTATTGCACTATGCATGGTTCTATAAACGGTTGGGATGGTCGTATTAACGAGGTAGATTCAAATCGTGGTTTCTAGTAGCAACTTGTCTTGATTGATATCATAATAAGTGTATTTTATGTCTGATCTCGCATCGACTTCTGCGAACACGACTAACACACCTTATTTTCACTGGATACATTTTTGTGTATTTGCTTTCGTCACAACTCACAACCTATGGCCACGAAAATAAGTGCTAAAGCTTAACACTGTTTTTTTTAATTGGAACACAAAAGCACTACTTACAATGAAAATACGTACTCTACACATACAATGGCTATGTTGCAGTTTTTTTTTACTTTGTTTTTTTCTGTTAAGGTTGTGTATGATAATGAGTTTAAAAATAAAATTTAACTAAAGAAAACATTAACTAAAACAGCTACACTACTTCCACTTACTAATTACAATGCTCTTTTACAAACTTAAGCTACACACGTTACCTCCTCTTTTTCTTTTATTCTAAAATACGAAGTCTTACTCACAATATAATGGTCTTCCTAAGAGTCGTATATTTACATAAATTACACTAATTGACTGCATCAATTATAAAATTACTAAAAATTGCGAAAAATAAAATGTTATGATATTATAATAGTTAAAATACTTTATACTAGAGATAATCTTTCTCGTTCAAAGAAATTTTAAAAGCGTTCAAATTGGACGATTGTCTGATTTGCGAGTGGATCTTGTTCCACAGAACAGATCCCTGTAGTATAGGCTATTTCTGCCAAACTCTGTTCTTGGCATAGGAATGAAACACTTTGAATCAGAGTGCCTAAGGTTGTATGTGTGCAAGTCCGAAATGGTGGTAAAAATTCGCCTCAAATATAATGGAGAAAGATTATTATGGATTTTATACATAATTATGGCTATCTGTTTCAGTCTTGGAGTTTCTAACCTTTCCCAGCCAAGCTCATCCAACAAATCACGTTACGAAACCTCTTAAGTAGAAAGGGTGACAATTCTGGCAGCCGTATTTTGGAGCTTTTGAAGTTTATCTGATGGACCCTTGCCGATACTGCTCCATACAGGGCTACGGTAACTAAAATTAGGCATTACAAGTGCATTATTCATATTAATCGCAATTTTCATGTTTAATGTAAAGCATAGATTACTGCCTGGCAACGTATTAGAGCTTTTTCCCGGATCGCCCTCGAGCTACAGCTTAATTATAAGGAACTCAGATTTTTACCTACCAAGAGTAAGAACTGTTAAGTACGGGAAACATTCCCTTCGTTTCTTTGGGCCATTGATGTGGTCGAAATTAGACAATAGGGACAAAAACGAAACGTCTTTGCAGCGATTCAAGGCGAACATCAGGGAAAGGGACCTCAGTGGACTTGTCGGAGGCGGCTCACGCAAAGGGTGTCACCTATGCAACTCTTGAGCCGTAAACACTAGTTAAGTATTATAAATATAGGATCGATATTCTGTATTCTAAAGTAGTATCTTAACTGTAGGGATTTGATGTAAATACAAAGAGTGTGTGAAAATGTAGTATGATTTATTGTAAATAGACCAGAATTGTTTTTTATACTTATGTTATATTTTAACTCAAATAGTGTCCCCGATTAGTAAGCTTACGGCTAGCCAGAAGACCAGACACTTAAATAAAGTTATTATTATCATCATCATCATCATCATATACATTCCCCAAAATTGATGACAGCAGAGATTTTGGCTTTTAACACCATCTTTTTCGTCGATATTTTTTTGCCCGCCTTGTTGGCGTATTCCTTAATTTAACAAGTTTTCAAATCATGATTGTAATTGATGCGACACAAAAAATAATGGCTTTCTTGAAAAGCTACCGTTCCGCGAGTTTTACTGCTTTGTTCCTCTAATTGTTTAAGGAACAAACTTAGAAGACACCAATAGGAACTTGTTTTTAGTCCGAAATCAGTCCTAGGAACAACGATGTCTGAAATCGGAACAACGGGTTCCTTTTGTCTTAAACAAGAACACGAAGTTCCTTTTTTATTGCGAGTAAAGGGAACTCTTTGTTCCGTTTTTATCTTTTCAGGAACAA
Organism: Meandrina meandrites; assembly: GCA_963693305.1. Lineage (NCBI taxonomy): Eukaryota > Metazoa > Cnidaria > Anthozoa > Scleractinia > Meandrinidae > Meandrina > Meandrina meandrites. The sequence continues at coordinate 3,526,214 of OY855911.1, forward strand.
ATGTTCCTTTTCGAATGGTTCCGATTTTGTCGAGTAGTATAGTCGGAGTCAAACAAATACCACTTTGGGTGCACCTAAATTTTTCACCTCTTCAGGAGACTAGTAGTCAGGGCCCAAATCAAACCACGCTCACAAAAGCTCACGTGCCTTGATTTAGTCCCTGACTATAGTCTCCTAAAGAGGTAAAAAATTTAGGTTTACCAAAGATAGTATTTGTTTGACTCCGACTATACTACTTAGGAAAAAAGGACGCAGGAAATATAAACAAAGGGCGGCGGAACAAGCAGTTAGAGAAACACAACATTATGTAAACAACAATTAATAACAATTAAAACATTAAAATTAATTATAAATGTCTTTTCAGAACCAAATCGAAATGAGGCAATTGAATGGATGGGGGGAAGTGAACAGAATTATCATACAAGCACCAAAATGCCCGCACGAAGAGAAAATAGTGATAAGCAGGTGCTGCCCAATCTGCAAAAAAATAGAGCACAACAACAACGGATGTTGGGAATGCACATCAAGTGAAGATCTGGAAATCTATTTGGAAATGTACGAATACGACCCGAGCTGGGTCTATTTTGTGAAAAGGATCTGCAAAACCTGCAAAACCTGGAAAATTCAAAATGAAACAAGCGCCGCAGCGTAACACCCATTTAGAGGGATGCAGCAGTCATGTAAACAACAATGGGACGTGGAAGAAAAGGAATTATTTCCCAAAGTCAAAAAAAAATCAGAAAACCCAAAATCGAACTGACAACCAAGGATATATTTCTAGATCCACCAATACACATTTCAGACGAGCTGCTCACAGCAATGAAAAAAATGAGCCCGCAAGATTTAAAGAACACACTTATACAACCGGAAGAAGAACATGAAGAAGTCGACTTAACAGACATGGAAGAGTACGATTTGACGGGATCAGGAGAGCCGGTTTATGAAACACCAATCATGACGCCGCAGCTGTACCGCAGAATAATGGCGAAAGAGTTTAGCCAGGACCAGGTAGAGTACATAATAAGGAAAAGTTTAAAGTTTTAGGGGGAGATAAGTTTATAGACCGTTCAGCAGCATCAAGAATAGCTTCCACAGCTTGAGCCGTAATAAGTTTGACATCATTCACCCAAAAGGGGGAAGAAAGGTCTTTGAAAGCGCACACGAGCATGTGGACCAACACAATCATTCTTTATAAACTGTAAATATTTTTTTGGCCCACCTCAGTATTAGAGGAACGCAGCAGGTTGTAAATGTCAGACATAGCTGAAGCAATACAAAAACTCACACCCATGCAAAAAAGCTTTTTAATAAAAAAACTGGTAGAGGTAATAGCGGGAGCAGCGAAAAAGCTCGAAGAAGAAATAAAAAAATATCAAGAAGACCCCTATGTGCGCGTCAATGGAAAGAAAATAAAGAAGACCCTAAACCAATGTATCCCATACACGGGGGAAGAATGGGAAAAAGAAATGAAAAAACGAAAGGGGTACAAAAACAGGCAGCTGATAAACTTCATAGATAAAGTTTTTTTCGAAGACGGCGCGCTGCAATTAGAGAAACGCGGCATAAGGAAATAAACATGGATACATTAGAACTGATACAAGCACTTCCACAAGAACTTCGAGAAAAAATCTGCAACGAGTATATTGTAATAAAACTCTGGCAACGTAAAATGCTTGGCTGGGACGATGTCAGAAAAGAAATCTCTAAAGGATATATCAAAATGAAGCTCAGACAGCGAAAAACTCTTGGCTGGGATAAAGTTCATGCTGCAATCTATGAAGCTCCATTTTGTGATCGCAATGAACAAATTGTAAGGGTCTTGTTCTGTTATAAATGTGGCAGAAGCAGATGTTCGCGAAATGGTCTCTGTAATCTGTGCATTAGAAATGGATTCAGACACTATCTCGGCTACCCAATTTATGATGAAGCTGACTACGATGAGTGCTTCAAGAAATCTTTCGCTGCGGCGTCGGTAAACTTACTACCTAAAAGAAAAATCGTCCATTAAAATTAAACTTACTAATACATGTTTTGTATTAACTAGTTGTGATTCTGAGCGGCTAGGCTGAGATAAATTAAGTGTAAAATATTGTCCCGGATCTAATCTTATTCTTCTACCGTTAGAATCTTGGGGTGCAGCATATTGGTATTGTAAACCATCAGCATTACGTACGCTTGTAAATGGAATGTCAGTTAACAAACTGCTGGTTAATCTAAAAGCAAAACCTATTCTTTCAAAAGTTCGAGAGGAACCCTTTTGTCCGATAATTAAAGCTGAGACACCCTCAATTAAGGAAGGAAATGGTGCCATTACACGAATGTTATTACCGAATTTAACAAAAGTTTTATCACCAAATTGATTTTCATCTGATTTCCATTCTCCAGTTATTACTATTCTTGGTTGCAAATTTTTTATATCATAACCACTTAGATCTAAATCTTTTTGTAATTTGATAGTATCGTTTTCTATTTTGTACCCTCGTTCATAATTTTTCAACGAAAAGCCGTTCATATCTAAATCTGTTTGTAGAGTAAAATCGCCGTCATCGATAACGAAAGCCTGATCGTAAACAGTTCCGTCTACATCTGTTTGATAACCTTTTACCCCATAAATAATCAAAGCAGCCTTTTCAAGTGGCGAAGAGCCATCATAACCTGAATTTGAAATATCAAGATAGATTGTGTTATCATTGTCTTTATATTTGCGCGTGTGAATAATGGTGCGTGAATATTTTGGGGTGTGACTGTTGAAGTGCTTGGTATGGTAATTAAGAGTATCAACCGGGTTAGGGGTTGAAGCACTTATAAACCAATTAGTATCAACTTTCGGGATAAAGAACTCGACACATATAGTGTACTCACCTTCTTTTAGAGGTGTTTTATTTAACGCCAAACGTGAGTTGAAAGAATTGACACCAGTTCTTACGAGATTGAAAGTATAAGCTTTTTTATTCACACTGTGAAGGTTGGAGGTAAAGTCTTCAAACGTAACAGAAGTAACATTGTTTACATCTGTAACACCTGTCCCTCGCTCCAAATAGGCTAAGGCATTTTTTTTATGTGAGTGTCCTGCTGAAATAGAATTTGAGCCCACATATTTTTTCATTGAAGTGAGATTTACAGCATCCTGATCACCCGTAGGATTCGCAAGTTGCTTTATCGCATGGTCTTTCATGAGAATATCTCCTGAAATATTAGCGGTTGATAATTCCGCACTATCACCCTTATCCCCTTTTTCACCTTTAGGACCTTGTGGTCCAGTTGCACCAGTTGGACCAGCAGGGCCAGCAGGGCCGGTTTTTCCACGGATTGAAGTAGACTCTTCATGTGTTTGAGTTGCACCTGTCGCACCGTTAATAAACCCCATCTCTATATATTTTCGTCAAAATTTTTGAGTGTGGTTTTTTTTGGTTTGTCGTGGTATAAAAAAGAATATTTAGCATCGGTAGCCCTTTCAAGCAGCTCTCTGTCAATTCCCAATTCATCAGCAATACGGTTATTTTCTCTGGGAAGAAAGTTGAAAATGCAAAAGTGGCTACAATTATCTCGGATGTTTTTGGGGATCTTAAAATAGCTTTGAGAAAGATAAATGACGCTGCAATTGCGGTGGCGACCGTTGATAAAATAATCGATAATGTCGTTTTGGTTGCTTTCACAAACCATGTCATCGAAAATTACAATCTTTTGATTGTCAGTGGACAGCGTTTCCAAAGGAATAACATCGTTGGCGCCTTCAATAACATTATACCCAGCCGCAGGATTGACTCTTGTGTCGAAATCATCAATCATATATTGGTACTTGTCTTGATGCAGGTTCTTAGCGCAAAGGTAAATTTTGTCGTAGACCAACAGCCTGTAAAGCATATGCATGAGAATATTTGTCTTACCAGAGTTACTTGGCCCGCAAATAAGCATTCGAAAGGTATCTGCTGGCATACAAGGGTGCCCCCGCTTGTAATTACTTTTTGTAGTCAAACTGGGGTCGTAATTGGGAATTTTCATTTTTTTCTGTTATATATACGGCAAAAATATGTCCATGAAGAAGTGGCGAAAACTTGTCGGTGAAAAGGCTGAAGTTGAGCAGCAGAACGACAGCATTCTCGCGGTAATAAAAAATAACAAAATCAATAAAGGGTTTGGCCAGCTATCAGGTGAGGATTTGTTCAAACCTATCACATCGCGGCTTGACAAACTCCAAGTAGGGGATAGCAACTCAAAAGAAGAGGAAGAGGTTCCAGACTATGGTATGGATGAGTTTGATTTAAACAACCCCTTCGACGGAGATTTTAATCCGGATGCAGAAACACCACCACCATCACCAACATCATCACCACCACCATCACCAACATCATCACCACCACCATCACCAACATCATCACCACCACCATCACCAACAACATCACCACCACCATCTCCTACATCAACACCGTTACCACCTTTGGCTGAAGAGGAAGAAACGGAATTAATGGAAAGCCCAGCGAAAAAACCAAGTAAATGGGGACCACCAAAAGAACCAGTTATCAGGGGATCAGAGTCGGTTGACCTGCAGACACTGAGCAGCATGTTAACAAAAAATAAAGACAATCCGAACTATGTTGTAAAAAGCAAAAAATCAAAATTCTACGGCTACACATTGGAAGACATAAAAAGTGCAAGAAATGAAATTCTTGCCAGGAGACAAGGGAAGTTTATGCCCCCCGCCGATTGGATACCCCCTCCACCTGATGAGGATGAACTTGAAAGAGAAATGGAAGGAAGCGGAAGTGTTGATCCAAACGCTTTGGTTGAAAGGCTACACTTAAGCTTGGCGTCTATACAGGCGGGCAACACTTCACTGAAGCTGAAAAAACAGGTCAAGCAGATGTTGGGGTTGCTGGTAAAGCTAAAGGAAATAACACAAAAAGAAGCCCACAAAATTTTGGGAAGTATTATATAAGCAACATGTCAACCCATTTTCATTTCAACCTGTTGCTCGACTCGCAGCTGGCCAAACAAAACAACGCCAACAGCAAGTCACATGACTTTACAATTAACTTTGACCCGCCAATCGCTTTAGAACCCTTCAAAAAGTACAGGGCGGCGTTAAATGAGCTGGTATCTATGTCTTATTCGTGGTACAACATCGCGAAACGGTACAACAACAACGAGTTCAAATGGCGAAAAAAAACAGAGAACTGGAAAACCGTGACAATTCCGGATGGAATGTATGATTACGATGGCCTCAACACCACCATTCAGTCACTAATCGGAAGAGTGGATCCCAAGGATGAAAAATCCAAGTTTATTTTTCAGCTGTATTTTCACACCACAACGTATCGGGCGGTCATTCTGTTGCAGGACGGCTACGAGCTTGATCTAAGTGGAGGTGAATTTGCTGCGTTGCTGGGTTTTGATAAGAAAACAATAGATGGAGCGAACAATAGGAGCGACCGCGTGCCAAATATAACAAGAGGTGTCGACTGGATCTACATCCATTGTGACCTCATTACAAGAGCAGTGGACAACATCGGGGGTGACGTTATGTTCTCTTTTTCAACCGCTGAACTCTCCGTCAGCTACCCCTTTTCAAAAGAGCCCCACCGCCTCTTGTGGCACCCGGTGAACAAAAATAGAATCAATGCGATAAATATCAAAATCACAGACGGACGCAACAACATTATAGATCTGAATGACCAAGACGTGGCTTTAAGTATCATCATTGAAGAAGAAAAAGAAAAATAATTTACACCTAAGTATAATAATGAATCATCCGAGCGAGTGGGCGAGATATTATGACGCGCCAAACGGAACATATAGATACAGACACAAAGGTACGGGGGTTGTAAGAGACACCCTGATGAATATAGGAAAGCGGTTCAAAAAGAAGGTCACCCGTCAGACGTTGGAGAAGGCTGTAAATGAAGCCTCGAAGCAAATGCTGAAAAAAGCCGCAGAAAAAGCAGAAGAAAAAGCGGCTGACAAGATACAAGCTGTTTTGCGAAGTGGTTCACCTCGCACCCCAAGTGTAAAACCCAAGAGTAAAAAGACCCCAAGTGTAAAACCCAAGAGTAAAAAGACCCCAAGTGTAAAACCAAAGAGTAAAAAGACCCCATCACAGAAACTTAGTACAGAGTCGAAACAAAAACTGAAGAAGATGCTAAACCCTGGCGTAGCAACTCAGTTAAGCGGGGATTCACGGAAAAAGTTAAACCAGATCTTAAATCACGGTCGGGCTGCAAAGTTGAAAGTAAACCAATTGATAGCCGAAAATTAAAATAATTTTTTAAAAAGATATATAGGACGCAAGATGTTCAGAAGCCACAGGCATTTGGAAAAAACAGAGTATGTTCGTGTCATGTTAGACAAACCGATCACTATCCCGGGAAACAATCAGCACCAGGTAAAGACAAACTATAAATTCACACTCACCGACCGAGACAACTGGTTTGACTGGTATAACGCCTACTTCCGGGCTGATTTCACTTTCGAGGCAACCGCAGATGGCGCGGCAGTTGCAACAGACGCTAGGTCAGCACCCATTAACGGCTCATTTTCACTGATAAACAAACTTGTGGTAAAATCATCGGGCAAAAACATTTACAACGTAGACAACATTCACAAGCTCATATTTATCAAAAACTTGTTGGATTTTTCTGATGACTATGCGAGGAGCGCGGCAAAAAAATCAGTTTTGGTATTTGGATACAAAGGATAGCAATGTAACGGCCGCCGCTGCCACTAACATTGGAATCAGAGAAAGGGGTTTGCTTGCCCATACCGGTCTCACGGTTGAAACCCTTATACCGCTTAACAGGTACTCATTTTTCGAAGAGTTGGGTGACAAGCTTCTCCCCCCAATGCAGATGGAGTTTGAAATTGAGTTACAATCGGATGCAGAGCTGATTTGGCAAAACGATGGCACCAATCGCAGGATAGTGGTGAGAAACTTCGAGCTGTGGGTTCCAATGCTACGTTTTACCAGCGAAGGGCAAAAGCTCGCAAACGAAAACTTTTTGAAACCTCAGAAATGGACGTACCTTAATGAAATGATCCAACCCAGCAGTAGCCGGCGTGATGCTTTCGGACAGTGGCAGATAAATCCTGGTATAAAGGATGCCAAACATGTTTTCATTTTCATTCAACAGTCAAGGAAGAAGGACGCCTTGACTCAAAACCCCTACTTCTTTGACACCTTTAACATTGACGGAGACAATTCAGCCAAGCTAGCGACCTGCCGGCTGCAGTACGGCTCTTCACAGTACTATCCAGAGCTGGACTACGACGAAAACTTCAAACTGCGCATTCTTAATGACTTGATGAACTACCGGTACCGCAAAAACGACTACAACACCGGTGTTCAGCTTCAGCCCAACAACTTCGGGACTTTATACCCAATTATCTATTTTGACTTGCGTGAAAACAAGGATAACATGACCAACGACCCGAAGCAGATGGTTTTCCACTACAGGCTCAACGAGGCGGCCAACGCGCAAGACTACACCATTTATGCAGGAATTTTGTATGAGTCCGAATTTGCTCTCAGGCAGGTGGGTAATGAGCTGGTGATGGTTTAACAACTGAAATAATTTTTGTATGAAATATAAGAGATGACGAGTGACTAAGCTGGTGATGGGTTAAAAGTGAAATAATTTTTGTATGAAATATAAGAGATGACGACTTACTATCCGCACAAGATTTCACTTTCAGACGGGCAGAAGGTAAGCCTCGCGCAAGCCTTTGGGCGAGGAGAAGCAGTTACACTCAGATTTAAAAACGAGGCCATAACCGGCGGTAGCGACACTTTGCACTTGACCGCCAGGCAGATCAAAAAAATAGAGCGCGCTATCAAAAACAAAACGGGCGTGGACATAGACATGAGCAAGACACAAATCAGACGTGTGCGCAAAAAACACGCAGTTGCTAACCCCACAGGATCAGGAATGCGGGTAAAACCTCCAACAGGATCAGGAATGCGTATCAATCCTCCACCATATATGCGCCCTCCACCATTTATTGGTTCTTGGGGTGATCAAAAAAAAGCCCGCCTTCGTTGATGTCCCCTTAACTGATTATGACTTGCAGCGATGGTGCCGATACTTGAAAATCCCCATCAAAGGAATATTTGCGAGAGACGAGATCCACATGAAAAAAAACCACTCTCCTTGTATAATCAACATGGATGATCTTGGAGGACAAGGTACCCATTGGGTATGCTGTTGGGGTGGAACTGAATACTTTGACTCTTTCGGTTTACCTCCGCCCGCGGAATGGGAAATTGAGTTGATTCTTGAAGGTAAAAAGACCTTTCTACGAAATGACAACCAGCTTCAGTGGGAATCCAGTGTGCGCTGCGGCTACTACTGTTTGCTTTTTCTAAACGAACGTAACAAAGGGCGGACATTTCGTGATATTTTGGCCATGTTTTCTAAAAATACGTACGCCAACGAGGCTGTGGTGAAGGGTTATTTTACACATAATGTATAAAGATGGATGTTTACTGTGTGAAAGAAAAGCGCTTCACACCTAATGTGGTGGGAAGTGAAACATTTGCAACCGCAAAAAACGGCAGAAGACTGCTTAAAGTAAAATGTGCCAGCTGCGGCATTACCAAGACAAGATTCATAAGTGACAGTTGGGTTAAACCTGAAAATAATCAAGAAGGAGGTAATATTTTGGAACCAATATTTAAGTGGACCAGAAGGGGTTTACCCAAAAAGAAGAGAGAAGAACTTGCACGCGCTGAAAAAAGAATGTTTGGAGGTGGAGTTTTTGATACAGTTGGAAATACAGCAGCTGAAGCTTTCTTTGAGTACGGAGTTCCTTATTTAGCAAAGCAAGGTGTGAAACAAGGAAGATACTTTGCAAGCGAGTTTCTGAGACAACCAGAGTATCAGAAGAAGTTAGCCAATAAAGCCAAACCAATCGCGAGAAAAGCTGTTAATTACACAATTGATGCTTTGTCTGGGGATTTGTTGACTAAAGCCTCAAACAGATTAAGACCAAAAGATATGATACCGGGAAATAAGTTGAAAGGTGGGTGTCACAATTAGTGAGATAAACCCAAAGTTAATTTTCTTTAATTATATAAGATGGAGGTATACTGCGTGAAGGAAAAGCGTTTCACACCCAACGTACCGGGAAGTGAAAAAAACACTACCACAAAAAATGGTAGAAGAATGTTAAAGGTAAAATGCGCAAGTTGTGGCATCACCAAGACACGATTCGTTTCTAATAAAACGCAAAGTGGTGGTGGTAATTATGATATGAGAATTTATGCGGGTAATCGAGTAGATGACCCAACAAACCCTCTTTATGAACGACCCCGCGGTGGGGCTTTTGATTTGCATAAAGCTATTGGCAAGCTGCCTAAGCCAAAAAAGGGGTGGACACTTCCTGGTCATAACTACACAGGACCGTACAATCCTCTTGAAAAACAGCTTTCTTACGACCCCAAGACGGGAAAGATCTTGAAGATTTATCAGCAACCAACAGGTGCCACAGACGCAGTTTCAATGCAGCATGACGTTGATTATGCCGTCTGTGCAGGTAAGAAAAATGAAAAAGGTTGCAAACATGATGCTGACAAAAAAATGGTGAAGGCTCTTGACGCTATTCCCAAAAACAAACGGCAATGGGGTCATGCCGCGGCCCGAAATGCAATCAGCTCGAAGCAAAAAGTAGGATTGGGTGTCGGTGAAACGATCAATAAAAATATCGGTGAAAAGATTCCAGGCTTTCAACCGGCTCAAGATGTGGCTGCTGCAATCATGGCTGTCACAGGTGGTGATAAGGATTTGTTTAAAAAGTATTGGAGTGGTGACATCGCAAAAGGTGCCTTTAACACGAAAACCGGTCTGTTCAGCAAAAAGTTTTGGACACACCCTAAAAAAGATTGTAGGATGGAGCTAAAGAAAATTAACGGCAAATGGCATAATACATATAATTGTTGATAACCCACACCCCAAACTCAAAATATTTTTAAACACATATATAGAAAATGGATTCTGCAACAAAATTCCGGCGGGCTGAAATAGAAATGATAAAGAAAAATCTTGAAAACCAGTTGGTGCATTACTACCAAACCTCAGCCAAGTTTAAACGGTGGCACACGCGGTGTCAAACAGTATGTGCGTTAACAGGCGGAGTTGCTACCATTCTTACAGGCTCTGGGTTGGCCGCTTCTCTTTCTGCGGTGGGCATTGTTGTTGGCGCCCCTTTAATCGCAACTGCCACCTTGTTTTCATTGGTGTCAACCTCCTCCATCGTCACCGTCAAATTTTTCCTGCGTAAAGCGAAAAAACACGAAAAAATACAAACTTTGGCTGAAGCTACGCTGAGCTCAATCAACTCTCTCATATCGACCGCTCTTGAAGATGGTAAAATCTCAGACAGTGAGTACCAAGATATTATCAAAAAGTACAACAGCTTTACTACTGCAAAGACAAAACTGCGTTTTTCAAACCACACTGACGGCGGGGTAAAGGTTAACAGAACATCAAAGACAACTTCTGTTTAGTGGTGGGGTGTTTGCCTCCAACCACCATTCGTTGAAACTTTTTTCGGCTTTATTTCTGGTTTGTACCATCTTCGGCAATCTTTTCGTGAGCTTTCCCAGTATTGCCTTTTTCGCCGGCCAATCTTTTGTTGAAACCTTTTGAAAATAGTTGTATAAAAAACAAACGTAGTTACATGATCCGGGGTAGCAACTGAGTTGCTGATACCGCTTGAATTGGTGAATGACATTGCCCAAAAAAGTCAACCCCATATTGTCACCGACCTGATCTACAGAAATACCGACTTTTTTTAGTACCGCAAGTAAATACCATAATTTGGGGTGGTGTCTCATCTCTTCATGGGGCTCATCCGGCAGTGGGGGTTCCCATGAGTAAAAGTCAAGCTTGATTTCCGGTTTGATTTCTTTTATTAACGCTTCCTGCTCTTCCAACAACATTTTTTCCAGTTGTTCCCTGTGGGGGTTAGGTACGCGAAGTTTTGTATCCATGTATATATGGCCGCGCATAATTATTTAAATGGACAGAAAATTAGCGCGGCGTTACTACAGTCCGCAGGGTTACTGGAAAGGTATCTCCGCCATTAAAAAATTAGCGATCGCTGCAAAGGTACCTGAAGTTGTTGCCAAAGAATGGTTGTTCAGGCAAGCGCTCTGGCAGATCTATCTTCCCGCACCGCGCTACATTCCTCGTCTAAAATTCGATGTGCCTACACCCAACAAAGTACACCAGGCAGATCTTCTTTTTCTGCCACATGACAAAGTGGATAGCAACTCAGTTGCTAAAACTTACAAATACGCGCTTACCGTTGTTGACGTTGCCAGCAGATTCAAAGAAGCTCAGCCTTTAACTTCTAAAAACTCTGATGAGGTTGCCAAAGCTTTTAAGACAATTTATACACGTGGCCCTTTGAAATGGCCTCAACTGTTGCAGGTTGATCCTGGGCGTGAATTTATGGGCGCTGTTACAAAAGAAATGGAAAATCACAAAACTTCTATCAGACGTGGCCACCCTGAAATTCATAGAGACCAAGCTATTGTTGAACGTTTCAATCGTACCTTGGCTGAGCGTTTGTTTGGCCACCAGTACGCAGTTGAAATGCGTTCACCTGAGGGTTTGCGGTCTCGAGAGTGGGTCAAAAGATTACCCAAAGTTGTTTCTGCTCTGAACAACCAAGTCACTCGATTGATTGGTATGAAACCTGCTGCTGCAATCAAGAAAAAAAATGTTTATGCAGAACCAGCAACCAAATATTTGCGACCTGTTGGAGAAAATGAAAAAAAGCTCCCCTCCATAGTTTTGGTTCGGTATTTGTACGAACCTGGTGAGCTTGAAGGTGGAACAAAAAGAGCTACTGATCCAATCTGGTCTTTGGATGTTTATAATATTGAACGCTCTTTTTCTAAACCGAATCAGCCTGTTCTCTATTATTTGTCTGACGGACCCAAACGTGGCTTTGTACGTGAAGAACTGCTTGTTGTACCTCCAAACACACAATTACCTCCGGCTGTGAACTAAATATGATATTCAATTGGTTCGGTGTGTATGCCGTCAGACAGTACCCATCGTTTGTCATAGTATGCACTCAACCCCAGCTTCTCCTGTTCGTAAGTTACTATATTCCCGTCCCGCATTCTGAAACCTCTATTTGTTGCCATATCCTGGTGACCTTCCAGCGCTGTCTTGAAACGATGCCAGTTTATTTCGTTTTGGTTCCTTGACATCCCTTTTGTACTTAGCTTCTTTTTCACTTCTTGCTTGTTTGTAATATGCTCCGCATAATAACATTTGGAGCAGAGCGCTATCATCCGCTCCCCCTCAAACTCCTGCTTAAACAGACCGGGTGTTCTTCCGCTCCACTTGTCCCATGCCAACCAATTCTTTTTTTCTTTCTCGAATTCTTCTCTCAGCTCCGGTTTTACGATGTCTTCGAGCTTTTTTCCTGATATTGCCATATAGTTGCTGTCCGTGTCCATCTGTATCAGCTCGAAATCTTTTCTGTCAAAGTATCTGTCAAGGAAGTCGTAATAGAATTCCAACATCCTCAGCTTTGCCAGCTGATATACCGCTATTCCAATCTGAAACGGTCTTCTTATTGTGATTCGTGACTTCCGACTTTCTAACTCATACGCCTCTCCAATCTCATCTAGATCTGAGAAATATGCGCTTCTCAGAGCTCTGTCAACTACCTTCTCATCTTTGGTGTAAATGACGTTTGTTTGCCGTTCCAACGCTTCTATCAGCTTTCCATACCCACTGTTTCCCAACAGTTTAAATATATCCGCCAGCAGTGCTTTGCTTTTTTCTACATCTCCTGTCCGGCGCGCCTCCGTGACTTGTTCCACAAACCAGGGAAAGATTTTGGCCGGTGTGTAGTCAATTGTACGATAAACTCTTTTGATAACTGCCCCGTGATTCACGTACCAGAGTAGTAGAGGGGCGTACACAAGTATTTTCTGTGCTGACAACGTTCCCATTAGTTTCTTGTCTTCTCCTCGTTTTCTTCCTGTATCACGCAAGTATTTAAGCATATGCTCTGGGACAGCTTTGGTGGGTACCGATTTGTTATGAAAGAACGGACACATTTCCTCGAACTTTTGGTGTAAGTGATTTGGAATCTCAATGTCTATTTCAGCATATCCGAACCAGCTTCTTTCTTTGAGTCTGTGCGTTAGTACAGGTGCACCGTCTATTTGGTACTCATCTGTATAGTGTACAACCCTTTCCTTTCCACAAGGCATATCTCTGAGCATTGTTGAGAGATACAACGCATTGGCATCATATCCGAGGATGTTTTGGCAAAGTTTCGCGTGGGCTCCTGTTATAACTTCTCCATCCCTTGGGACCGTGTATTGATGAGATCTTATTCTTGTTTTCCCCACTTCATGGTATCTTGTGAAAACGAGGCTCGGTCCTCCAACAACTGCTTCTTTTAACATCTCATATGCTTCTTTGCTTGGGCTGTAAAGATCTGCGTTGCGTTCAATAGCTCCTCTTAAAAGGTAATGCAAACTCACACCTGGTATGCTGACTGCGTCTTTCATTATATCGATTCCCTTCCCAGTGTAGAAGTTTCTCATCTTTTCTAAAGCCTCAAGTCCGGGGGCTACATCTAGATTATTGTAGTAACGTACCCAGTCTTTGAAGGTTTTCATTCCCTTTTCTCGGAACGTCTCTTTGCAGGCTTTCCATTCTGACAGTTTTAGTGTGAATTCATTTTTCAATTTTGAGTACCAATGTGGGTAATCCGGCAATCCCGGGTAATCCAGCTTTTCAGGTCTGTCAAACCACTCGTATGGAAGCCATGATTTTGGTGCCTTGCAGCCGTATGCCTTTATCCATTTATCGTAACTCACCCCCGGGCCCAAGTAGTTGATTATGTCAAGGAAACGGAAGCCAGAAGTGAGTAAGAACATGATTTTGTTTCCATTCTTTGCTACTCTGACTTTGTTGGTTGTGTCCGCAAGTTTTTCTGCGAAGTGTTTCTTTATCAGATTGAGATCGTAAGTCCCTGAGTTAAAACCCAGTACTGGGACCTGGTCGCACCATTCTTCTATTTTTTTCCTCTGATCTTTTGGTAGCAGGTTTACATCTGCAGGCATAAATTCATCTCTTACTTTTGTTCTTATGTTTTTTCCGCGTCTTTCCAACTCTTCCGCGAACTTGCGGATCAGCTCTGTTGGATCTTTTTCACAGATATGGGTTATTTTTGGCACATGTTTTCCGTCTTGTGTGATGGTGCTTTCAAGAGTGTCACCGATGCTAACCGAGATTGGAACGTGTACGTTCTCGATTGTGAGTGAGTTTGTCGGCTCCTTCCGCTGATTGCTGTCTCCGTATGCCTCAAAATCATACAAAATTGCGTGTGGGTAACTTTTTGTTTTTGCTTCTGGCAGTTGTTCGATATATTTGTCTCCGACTTCACATGCCTAACACTCAATCACTCTGTAGCCTTTCTTTCGGAGATAAGCTGTTCTTCTCTTTGTTGCTTGAAAGAGATCTTTTCTTGATTTGTCACCACGGTCAATTATTTTGTTGCGGTCAGGGTAACATTTAGGACATCCGTGCCAGTAGCACCCGTGATATTGTAACACCAGCTTTTTCTCATGGTTGTAGCCATCAACTGGTCTTTTCTCTATCCAACGCTCTCCTCCGTGTCCTGACATTGCGTGGTGAATGGGGATTTTCCAATGCTTTGCTACGTACTCCAACCACTGAATTGATTCTTTTGAGGCTTTATGCTTCGGATAAAAGGCTTTTTCATAAGCTGTCTGTGGTGCTTCGACCTTTTCTCCTGGACAATCTATTACTGTTTTACCTTGGGCACACCTTTCGGCATGACGTTGAAGATTAGTAGCCTTTGTGAATCTTGCGTTACAATGAATACATGCGTAAGTTTTTGCCAATTTGGTTATGTCTTTTATTAAGAATGCGTGCTTTCCAAAAATTCCTATTGTCATAACGTTTTTAAACTGGGGTGCAGGATTTCTTGTGAGGTGCCATACCACTTCTTTATCATCTACACGCTCTGGCATGTATACCCTTATTCCCAGCCAACCTGAAAAAGCAGTCCCCTTATTCAGATGCATTTCGACCTTTTCCAATTCATCCAGTGATGTTTTTACGCAGTTCGTCGGTGTATCTCGGAGTTTGAAAAAACTCTTAGCTAGACCTTGTGCCGCTTTTGTACTTCGATCTGGTCTAGCTCCTTTGTGTACGGCAATACACCGCCATAGACACATGTTATCTCTATAGGTATCCAGTGCTATCATTGAACGGTTATGTGCAAGGTTGCGCAGCCAGTTTGGTAAGGGTCCTGTTCCCATCAGTGGTTGACGGTCTAGCACAACCTTTACATCAGCATTAAAATGATCCTCGAATATCCACTTTGTGTCTGGTCTTTCGATACTATCTGCGTTCAGACGTTTCGCCTCCATATTAATTAACCAATTCTCTGCTTCTGCATATGTATTCATCCAAGGGGAGCCTTTATTTTGGTAGTAGAAAATTATGGTACCGTCTTCAATGTTACGTAACATATATGAATAAGTGTGCCTCATGTAAAATGATGTCCTCACGTTCTCTCTTATTTTTTCCATAAATTTTGGTGTGAGGTCTTTATTCAGATCTTTTATAAAGCGCCATCTCTTGAACCGCCTCCCGCTGCTCTCTTCACCCTCGAATTTTGCGACTTCGTACAGATTCTGAATCTCATTCTGGTAGTCTGTCACATTTCTTATGTTATTCGGTTGAATGGGGTCGAATTGTCTCAGAAGTTGTCTTTTGTTCTTATTTCTCGGTGGTGGTATTGGTTGAAAAGGTTTTGGTTGTAAAGGCGGTTTTAATCGCTTCTTTGTGGTTTCTGGGATTGGTTCTTCTAACACATTCTTTATTATCTTTTTCACTGCGGGTACGTTTTCTGAAAGAAGTTGCGATAAATGCCGCAGTTCTGTGGGGTCTATTTTTGCAAGTTCTTGTTCAAGAGATTCGAGGTCTACATCTTCAAAAGAACTGAGGTCTATTTCGTCCATTGTATATTATGTAGAAAAATATTTTTTTATTATTTATTAATTGTTGTTAACTTAATGTTGTGTTTCTCTAATTGCTTGTCCCCGCCGCCCTTTGTTTATGTTTCCTGCGTCCTTTTTTCCTAAGTAGTATAGTCGGAGTCAAACAAATACTATCTTTGGTAAACCTAAATTTTTTACCTCTTTAGGAGACTATAGTCAGGGACTAAATCAAGGCACGCGAGCTTTTGTGAGCGTGGTTTGATTTGGGCCCTGACTACTAGTCTCCTGAAGAGGTGAAAAATTTAGGTGCACCCAAAGTGGTATTTGTTTGACTCCGACTATACTACTTGTCGAGTGTTCTCTTTTAAACAATTCGTTCCCATTGACCAGCATAGTAAGTTCCGGAGTTCAATATTAAGGAACGATTGTTCCACTTTAGTCTTATCTCATTTTCAATTAGGAACGTGCTGTTCCTAATCGCTGCTTGTCGTTCCCAAATGTTTTAATTGGTCCCTTTCAAAAGCAATTTTGGTCATTTTTTCTGCTGAAAGCATGGAAACAATAGTTCTGTTTCCAAACTGGAATTAGTTCCGCTTTAAGTTAAAGAGGAACTAGCATTCCGTTGTTTTATTTGAGTCACTTAATGGGAACGAGGGTTCCTATTTAGCGTTGGTGAACACGAACACAACTTTCGAGGTTACTTTACCATTCTAACATGCACGATCGAGGGCAAATTCAATTTCTAGCCTGGCTTGCCTGCTGCATGCTTAATCAGGTAAGGGCAGGTTGGGACAAGATGAGACCTGCCCCTTTGTTCCTTTGTTTGTTCCTTTGTTTGGTTTTATTGTGTGAGAAGCGGGCCAGATGGATAACAAGTCAGCTATTTATTATAAATACAGTAGTCTCGCGAGAAACTTCACATATCAGATATTAAAAGATGAACAAAAGAGGAGTGGAAATCGACTGGTCAAAGTTAGAAAACGCATCTCCTAAACCCAAACGACTTCACTTAGAAGAAGACGATTCTGATGGCCTTTTTCACTGTCCAGTGCAAGATTGCAATCATGATGGGTTTACAACGGCAAGAGGATGCAGAAAACACGCAAAGAAAAAACATCGTTGGTACTTTTATTTCGACGAAAAGCCAGACATCACTCAGGTTGAATCAGGCCAACAAAAAAGCAACAAAATGGAGGTCAGTGATCACAAGATTCCACCTAAATCTAGAAGAGTTGTCTCTTTTGCCATGTCAAGTGAAATCGCACAAGATTTCTTGTCCTGGCTCACCGGCAGTGGCGGAGGTTGTAAAAGTGATCGGCAAGCGCACCAAATTGTCAGCAAGTGTTTGAAGTTTCTTAAATTCTGTTGCGAAGAAGAGGAGGATCTTACATTTGAAATCGTTGACTTTAGTCTATGTTCGCCCAATCTACTTTTCAAATTTGTTGACATGATGCAAGACGAGTGGAATCTCGGGCACGCAGGGCGCATAGGCTATTTGGACGCCATTGCAGAATTAGGGGATTTCAGAAAAGTCAATGGAGCTTCGGAATCGGTATTAAGAGGATTATCTTCCACAGAGCTGTACTTAAAACGAGTCCGCAAGACCGTCTCCAAGATGATGCGATTACAATGGACGAGCGAACTCGATATCGAAGCCTTAGAAGCCAAGGGACACTGGGCTACGCTAGAAGAGCTCTTGGAAGTCGTAGGGCGTTATTTGCCGCGCTACGAAAGCGTGCTGAAATCATGCAAGGATGATCCAGGTACAATATCCCCACTAGACTTATCGTTTGCTACCAAATTTCTCGCCGTATATTTGTTTATCAAGGTCAAAGGATCGCGCCCGATGACATATCAGTATTTAACTGTTGAGATGGTGAACAACGCGAAAACCAACGGCGGATTTATCGACCAGAAAATGTTCAAAACAGCAGAAAAGTTTGGCTTCGATTCTCTTTACCTGACTGAGACTAGCATGCAAGTGTTAGATGGCTACATCAATCATATACGCCCTCTGCTCAAGCCGAACTGTGATTATGTTTTAGTGACGAGAAATGGAGGACAACACAACAAGCTAGGAGAACTAATGAGTAAACTTGTCTTCGATGCAACAGGCAAGTACGTTCATCCGACTCGCTATCGACAAATAGTCGAGACCGCAAGCTGCAGGCAACTTAGTAGCAACGCGCAAAGCACAATATCTGAGGATCAGAAACACAGCTCTGTCGTGGCAAGGGTTCACTATCAAAAGCAACGATCGCGTGACGTCGCTAGTAAGGCACACAAATGTTTGAAAGAATTGCACGGTGACAGGGGAACAGAATTAGAAATGGAAGTGCGCTCGAGGCTTTCAGACCTGTCAAGCTCTTCGCAAGATCAAAATGCTGACAATAGTGACACTCCTTCTACCGACGAGGTCGAAGTGATCACGAAAAAACAACCCGAGCGTCTAGCAGGCGTGCCGAGACTAACACGCGAAGATGCTTTCAGGCCGAACGAAATTGGCGCGGGAAGAAAAAATGTGATGTTCTCTCCTGAAGAAGACAAATACCTAAAAGCTGGACTTAAAAAACACGGCTTCGGTCAATGGCAAGCGATCCTAAGAGACCCCGAATTTCGTTTTCAAAAGGTTAGGACAGCCAACTCTCTGCTGAGCCGGGCGCCTAAATTATACGACCGATAAAAGGACTTTGAAAACAAAATCGTGGTGTGCTCTAGTTATCATTGGAACAAAACCAACTCAAACTGATATTATCCTCTTGAAATAGAAACAAGAAATGTTTTATAACGGCGTACTTTTCACCGAATTAGCAACGGATAGATTCCAGTTATTACGATATTGTGAGTGTCGCAACTAATTAATGGGAGATTGTAGATAGTTTAATTAGTGGTACTCTTGGACAAAATATGACTACTCTCGAACATTCACACAGGTATTTGTCTTTATTGAAGTTCTGATCACGAGGAAAATCAAACTCTTCTCACTGAGAAAATCGCTTGAAATTGATTCACGCAAGCTCTTGGCTTTATTCGAGTTTCTGATACATTATTACAAAATGGAACTACTTCTGACTGGGAAAAAAGCTTGCAATTGACGGCTGGGAAAGTTTTTTGCTTGGATTTCCCTTTCTTTCCTTGTGTTTCCTCTTCTTCTGTGAGGTTGGGCAGGGGCTTGCTGCAGCCGTTCCACTCAATTGCAATTGCGTGCGAGGACCTTGGGTGATGAACAATTCGTTTTCGTCGTCACTGCTGTTTGTTCGTGCCAGCGGAGATGGCGAAGATTCTTTTGGAGTTTCTCCTGACGATTCACCGAGTTCTGCGATAATCGGTAATGTCTGGAAAAGGCTAGTTACAAGATATCTGTGTTCTTTCCTCAAAAGACCTTCCGCGCAACACCACCGCCTACGTTCCTCCAAGGCAAAGTCGCACTTTAGAGTGCCCAAGTTGAGATGGTGGTTCTTCATTTTGTCCTGGAGCACTTCTCGGTGTGCTTCCATCGCGGCTCTTCTCCCTCGATCTACCACTGAGGCAAGGGTCATGGTACACTGGTACAGTTCTCTCTCGGTTGTTTGCAGCCACGCTGCTTTGAATGCTTCACTCGCCCTTTGTCTCTTGGTCAACAGTTCTTCTCTACGGCTCTGCTCTCTTGCTGCCTCTAAGTCTTGTTGGATTGGCGTGGGTAATGGGTCTGATGTTTCTCTAGGGAGTAATGCCGCATGCGCCTTTGTCACGCCTCTGGAAACTAGGCTCTCCTGCCTGTCTTGGTACGTCTTCTCCTTATACTGACGCACTTTCTCGACTTCTTGAAGTCGTACTTCCAGCAGGCGAGATACTTGACGGTGACGGAGTGACCCTTCCGAACAATTCTCCACCGCTTTCCTTAAGGCAATGATGGTTTGGTCCTGACTTGAATCGGAACCATCTTGACTCGCTTCTACCACATTGATCTGCGAGCTTTCTTCCACATTTGGGCAGTCACTCTCGTCTAACACTTCGTCTAAGCACAGCGTGCGAAGCTCTTCCTTTTCTTGCTCCTCTAAACCACCATCCTTTACATCCTCGTCACTTGGGTCCTCTTCAGCAGGTTGACTAGCCATCTGTGCCGCCCAGAGTACGCAATCCATGGGATGCTGTTTCAACCATTTAGCTGCATTTTTGTCTGGATGGGGCAAACTTTTAAAATGATAGGTCGTCAGACGCCTGTCCATTGCTGGCTGATCGGCAGGACCAAAGTTGAGTCTGCGCTGGGAAGTGATGACCATTGGGCACCGGTTGGTGAAAGGCTTGGCGGTCTGGTATTTGACATCGTGGGCCGAGTAGCCTCCTTGTGTCAACGTTTTCCAGTCGTCTATATCAAGCGTCGACTCAGTGGCCTCGTCTATGAAAATTACTTCCGTGAATGGCGATATCATCGACTTGTTAAATGCGCGCTGTTTCGTTACGGTCGCCACATTTCCGTGGTGCACAAGACCGAGGATGGGGAAAAACAGACTGGTTTTGCCACTATTGGCGTCACCCACCAGGCATGGGACTTTATCTTTGTGCCTTTTCTTGTTGTAATAAAGCAACCGGACAAAGTCTTCACAGAAGCTGGAAATCTCCTCTGGCTGGAGGCTGTTTTCAAGGATCTCGCGAAAGTACTTCGGATCTGGTGGTTTGGACACATCGTAGGGACAGAACGCTCTGGGAGAAATTTTCCCCACTTGCTCTTTGGAAATGGCATCATCGACGAAAGACCTGTTCTTTATTGACCAGCAAGTCCCGTTGCTCACTTCAATTAGGTCGTAATTGATTGTGAGGGGCCGAAACAATTCACAATATGGGTCAGCTAAGAGATTGATGACGTTCTTCATTTGCCGAATGAGCCTTGACTTGAAAAATTCGTTTGTGGCGAGGGAGTTAATAAAGACCTTGGCCTCGCACTTGTACGAGTAGGTGTATTTCGCCCGAATCTCTTTCTTGTAGACGTTTCCTCGATAACTCGCGTAATTCAGCTTTTCCATACCAATGGCAATGTCATTTACTAAGATGGTAAACTTGTCGGACAATCTCTTTCCTTCATTCGATTCCAGATTGCTTGATGTTTGCGCTGTCGTCATGTCGGAAGTGAAGCCAAACGTGTCTATCTGGAGCTTTGCTTCAATCAGATGCTCGATCGCGATTGCCAAAGACGTTTGAAACTTTGAGTTGATAAGGGTAATTCGCACAACATTTTCGTTACCACAGGCTTCCAATTCTTGGGTGTAAAGGTCATCGCCCATCAGGTTTCTTGCTTCTTCTTCATAACTCCGTTGAAATGATGAGCTTATGAGGTCTTGCATGTATTGGTTTTTATGGTCTTTAAGAACTTTGTACAATTCCTTTATAGCTGGCGACTCCTTTCCGTCTTGAAACTGAACCTGGAAGACACAAAACAAATATTTTTTTAACTGTCGCAGTTTAAGTAGAAATAATACCTCTGTGAGAAATGATCTAGTAAAGAAGAGTTCAATGGATGTTGGTTGTTTTTTTTTTTCTGCAGTCGCTCGATCGATAACATGACGACACTCTTCGATGCAGAAAACCCTTGTAAGGAAATATTAAGCGTGAATGAATGCTGACCTGTTGTGTGGTAACCTCCACTCCACAATTTAGAAATGCTTTGTGGACGGATATTGGGCTGGCAGGAGCGCCGTTTCGAGTGGTTAAAGCCACCCAATACGAAACAGCGGGACAAAGGGACTTGTTAACACTTGCCAAACTTCCATCTAGCCATTGTTCGCTTGTGGCGCTTGGAATCTGGCTGGACTGGTCATCATCCTCACTTTCACTGCTTTCTTCGGCCGTTCCCTCAATAATGCTGGCTTTCTTCTTTTCTTGTGTGGAAATTGCACTAAAGAAGAACGCAATATTGGGTATACCTAGAATAAAGAAAAACAACATGCATGCGTCAACGGTTGAAAATGTGCCGTAAATTGTGCTTCTAAAACAATCCTCGAGCAGATACTAACCTGAAATTGCACGGTCACAGGCATCGCGCTTCTTACATATCGAGCTCCACGCCTTCGGCAATGCTTTTTGTTTTACGTTGCAAACACACTTGGCGCTTATAATACTGCACTTTCCACTGATTACTGGCGTCAGACAACAGAGTGCAGCGCTCTTGATAGCCTCGCTGTTGAGCTGTCTGCAAGGTTTTTTTGCTCGAAGCATTCTTCTCTGTCCATCAACAGTTGTTCCTGAAATGACTGCAGTGATCCTGTTTCTTATATATAAGATTAATTGTGCGAACTTATCATGAATAAATCTGACAGAATAAGGCCACACCTTTACCTTGCCAGAAATTTAGGTGTTCGGTGATAACTTGCGACTGCAAAAATGTGCGAAAGCTTGAATTGGAGCTAATTTGCTGCTAAACCCCTCCTAAGTGCTAACAAGCTCTATTTTTGTTGTAATCAAGAAGGCTTCATAAGGTGAAAAGTATTTGTTTTTCACAACTGTTATTTTGCTTGTTTGCAGAGTTTTGCAATGAAACGTTTCTAATGAGAAACAGGGAGAAGGGGTGTAGATATGTCTACTTGGATGCGCTGGCAGCCCTCTGAAGCGCTAAATAGTTAAGTTGAGATGAGAGCTATTCACTGCTTTCCTCCAGAGACTTATTTTGAACTTGTCACAAAACATTATGCCTACAGAGTAGGCGTGTTTGGAGTTTATCATTGAGTTCGTAATCAACACAAGATAATATTATCCATTGTTACGGTAATCACGAGCTTTATACAAGTTTTCGATGGATTTTTTTCCTCTATTTTCGTGACTAAAAATGGACGTTTTAGCTGATAAAATTATGCATAAAAAGTGTTCAAAGGTGTATTTTTATTGAATCCGCAAAGAAAGAAACTTAACACTCGGTTTTAGTGCAATCAGAAGCATTTCATACGCCATCAATAGATCAGTCTTTTCCACGACAAAGCTTTTCACTGATTCCCTGCGGAGGCTAAACCTTGACCTTTTGGCAAACACATTAGTCCGTACCGCGTAATCAAGCAACCGGATAGCATTCTTAACGTATTAAATCAACGGCTTTCTCTACGGCAAAAATACTCCAGATATATATTACTTTGTCCTTTTTATCTTCATTCAAAGCGTTTCTGCACCACAGGGTTTCCGGAAAATCCGTGTTTTCCAACTTCAGAAAGCAGAGTAGATTAATGCTTGGCAACTTACAGTATGAATTGACTGTTCATGAAATCATTAATGCAAGACACTTAGATTTGATAGTGGAAACCACGGATTTTCCGGATTTCCCGGAGAACTGACTTACAGTAATTAAGGGAAGTAATATAATACTTCTCTTTTTAACTGTAAGTATACTTACAGTAAAAAAGGGAAGTATTATATTACTACTCTTAATTACTGTAAGTCAGTTCTCCGGGAAATCCAGAAAATCCGTCGTTTCCAACTTCAGAAAAGAGGGTAGATTGATGCTGGGTAACTTGCAGAATGAATTGACTGCTCTTGAAATCATTAACGCAAGACACTTAGATTTGATGATGGAAAAGACGGATTTTCCGGATATCCCGGGAAACTGACTTACAGTAATACTTCCCTTTTTACTGTAAGTATACTTACAGATATAAAGAGTAGTATTATATTACTTCCCTTAATTACTGTAAGTCAGTTCTCCGGGAAATCCGGGAAATCCGTCTTTTCCGCCTTCAAAAAATAAAAGAGTTGATTGATGCTTGGGAATCTTTTTTGATTGATGGCGGAAAAGATGGATTTCTCGGAATGACGGAAATCAAAGTGAACCTTTCAAGTTTACATTAAGAGGAACATTCGGACTTCTTTTTTGCGTTCCCTTAACACAGATGGCGAAGCACAAAGTAATGCTCTTAAAAATGGGTTGCAAATTAAATTTCTTTCAGAAACGGTTAAAATCTCATGTTTACCTTCTCCCTAGATAGACAACAGGGTTGAAGCCAGAATCAAATGGCTAATGGCCAAGATGAAGATCAAACTTTGTAAGGGAACAACAGCTTTGGGAAACGATCATCATCATCATCATTATTATTAGTAGTATTATTATTATTATTATTATACTAAATTATCTCATGGAAAAAAAACTTAAGGAAAAACAAAATTTGTATATTTCTTCCAACCAGATATATATGTTGTGGCTGAATTTTATCCCTGGTTCAAATTTTATTTTCCTTTGTTTAAAACTCATTATCATACATTACCATACCCAAAAACAAAGGAAGAATAAAATTTGAACCAAGGATAAAACTGAACCACAACATATACAAGATTCAAGTTTGTATGAAAAGTACTAATAAAGATTATTTATATTTAAAAAAAATTATTATTATTATTATTATTATTATTATTATTATTATTATTATTATCACCTGATTATATTTATTATAGTTTCAAATGGTATAAAAGTACGGACACGGCTTAAGACTGTAAGGCCAGCAGATATTTTTCTTTGAAATATCAATAATATGTGGTCGCCAGGTAAGAGATCCGTCAATGTGTACTCCAAGGGATCTATGTTTAATCTCCCTTTTTAGCGATGTATTATTTGCTTTTACAGTAAGGTCGTTATGTGTTCGGAATAATTTGTATTGACTCTCAATGGGCATGTATTTTGTTTTCTTGACATTTAGGGTCAGTCTTTGCCGTCAACCACGAATGGATTAAATTCATACATCGTAATCAATTTTATGTTCCAGGTCATACGAGTTCTCTACGGATACATCAAGAGTAGTATCATTCGCATACATTCTGAGTTTACAAAATAAATCACATGAAGGGAGATCATTAAAAATATAATTAGAGAATAAAGAGGTGAAGATCGAACCCTGTGGGATGCCACAGGCCACATTATTAACAATTAGATTATGAGCTCGAGATTTCTATGAGGTGATAGTTGATGAGGCCGAAGGCCGAATCAACTATCACCTCATAGAAATCGAGGGGGAATAATATAATTGTTTTAATAGAATTCTAACTGAAATAAACACAAATAACGGTTTCTGATTATTTCTCTACGCATCATTGAACTTTACGCTTTAACAAAGTTGCCCGCATTGAATTGTCCTTGGTAAATTTGCAGTTATTTACGCGCGTGCACCCGTTTTTCAATAATTTCAAGCTTTTACAGTCAAGAAACTGCTAATGTCCTTCTTTAAGTCTTCTCGGGAATTTACCTATCCATTTACATCTAAACTTTCTTCCAAAACTTCGGGAAAACGATAAAAACGTCGCATTTTGTGGACGACCGACGGTCACTGCACTCTAATGGCTGTTAGTATAAATCTACTTGCGTTCTATCACAAATGCCGTGCTCTGATTGGCTACGCTACCCACTATCTATTCTGTGATAGATAGTGAGGAGCGTAGCAGTGTGCCCTTGCTAACAAAATGGCGGCCGCTTCCTCACGTTTTCAAAGTGTCCGTGAAGAAGATTTAGACAGTTTACTGGTCGAGGATGTTCCAGAAAAGACAAAAGTCGCAACGAAATATGGTGTGAAGATTTTTCATGGTAAGAACAGGAGTCGAAAAATGACTTCAATGAATTTATTACTGAGGGTCTGGATGGGGTTAACTGACAACTGACAAATGGCCAAAATTTTAACTGAGAACTGACATATCGCCTAAAATTTAACTGACATCTGACATTTGTAGTGAGTTTTTCTGACAACTGACAAAAGACTGTTTGTTCTTAATATCCACAAAACACCGTTGTAAATAACATGTATGACTCTTTTCGTCCAACAAATGCATGTCTTATGCTAAATCTTAGCAGCAGGACGGTAGAGTGTCATATTTCGTTAATAATTTACCGTATGACCCATAACCTGATTGAAAATTAAACTTGAGGAAATACATATATTTTTTGTTTTTGCAATGTAGCCTCTCACACAGAGTTTTATTGTCGCTACTCCTTTCTCAACAAGTGCCTGTAATAGACCCGTTAGCCCGAGTGCAATATTCCTTTCCGACTATTTCAGCTAGGCCAATCACCATCGAGGCATTGCTAAACAAAACCCAATCAAATTAATCGTAATAAAGACCTCTTCCCATATTTGCTTGTTTTCAATATTTTGAAGGTTAGTTTTGATTGGCTAACTGTTGGAAAGGAATTTTGGGCTCGGCAAGCAGGAGCCCGGGGGATACCGGCATGCTGCATGTGTGCGGCATGCTTCAAGAAACCCCTTTACCCTATTTTAGACCAAAATATACGATTTCCCCCACCCTATTTTAGATCTGACCCCAAAATCGATAACCTATTTCAGACCACTTTGTATCCAGGAACTGCTTCGGTTTGCCTAAAAATTAACAAGGGCCTCATATTCCTAACTTACAAAGGGTGCATGATAAGAACGATAAGAACGATAAGAATAGTTTGCCAACTAGAGTCACCAGAGTGCACAAACCATACCCTATTTCAGACCAAAAGGGCTCGAAAACCATACCGTTTGGCTTTGGGGCCACACATACGTATATAGCTTATGCAAGGGAGTAACCCCCTGGAGCAGAGGTTCGCGTGGCAGAGAGTAGTGACTTGCCCAGATTAAAAGGCCGTATAGTAACAAAAGCCACTTGGAGTTGCAATTATTTCAGCACCAAAATTCAATATAAATGATATAATTTACATTCTGAATGTTACCAGTTTTTAGCTACATTTTGGGTCAAAAATTAATAATTAAGCTATATGGTTAATTATTAATTGTCCATTAACTGACAACTGACAAATGGCCTAAAATTTAACTGATAACTGACAAATGGCCATAATTTTAACTGACAACTGATATTTGTAACCCCCATCCAGACCCTCATTACTCATTGAAACTTTTAAAAGTACAAAATTAAATTTTCAAAAGTTGCATTTCAATTGACACATTTTTTGAAAACAAATTTTAGAATGGTTCGCAAGCCAACAGAAATTCTCTATTCCAATTGAAGAACACTCCAAAGAAGAGCTAAACAGATGCTTACAGGTTTTTTATGCCTCTGTACGGAAAAAAAATGGAAGCGAATTCAAAGTTTCTTCGCTGCGAGCGATACGCGGTGCCATTGTGAACAACAACAACTTCTTTCGTTAAACTGTGTAGTACGACCTTCCGGCAGTGCAAGTCTCTCAAGCCTTTGCTTTGACGTTATTTAAATTGAGAAACCTGGCTTCCAATGGCATTTTTGCATCATTTGAACGTTGATTTTGTAATCAAACTAGGCTCATCGGCTTGGCTCATCTTGAATGAAATGTGAAGGTGAGCACAGACGGAAACCAACACAATGCGATATCTTTGTCAATTATCCTCGCGTGGCGTGACCTGTTTTTATCATTGCTAATAAAAACATGAATCTGTCTTGTTTTTTAAGTTTTGAACGACTAGTAGATTTATACTAAAACAATTAGATTATTCGCTCTCGATTTCTATGCGTGATAGTTGACTCGGGCTGCGCCCTCGTCAACTATCCCGCGATGGAAATCTCGAGCTCATAATCTAATTGTTTAAATAAAGTGATTTATTTTTATTGCATACGAGTAGCTCAGCTAATCAGATTGCAGCATTTGCATTAGTATACTAGTAGAATTCTACCAACAAAAATTAGATTGAGCTCCATCGATACAAGTTTGCTGCCTTCGGTCCAGTAGGTAGGACCGAAACCAGTTGATAGATTGAGAGCTGACCCCATAAAATGCAAGCTTTCTGAAGAGGATAGCGTGATCCATTTTTTTTAACCAACTAATTTTGTGTCTTTAAAGCAATGATTTTTTCCGAGGATAGCGTGATCCATGGTATCAAAAGCTTTTCCAAATCTAGAAATATCACACCATTCACAAGACTGCTGTCAATATTACAGTGCCATTCATTTGCGGCCTCTAATAAAGCTGTCTCAGTGGAAAACATGGGTCTAAAACAAGATTGAAATTCATATAACAAGTAGTTATTTTTTAAAATTAATAATTATAAAGTTGATCAGAGACAACTCTTTCAATTAGTTTACTTACTACAGGCAGAACTGAAACAGGTCTATAATTATTGGGGTCAGTCTTCAGACCGTCCTTAAATATAGGAGATACTCTCGCTAGTTTCCAAGCATTTGGAAATATTCCCATGGTAAAAGATAGGTGTATTATGAAAGTTAAACTATGAGCAACTATAGGTGCTGCTTTTTTAGGTAATCGTGCAAAAATATTGTCGAGGGCCCTGGCGTTGTTACCCAGCATTTTGTGGATTAAATTAAAAATCTCCTGGGATGATAATTCAGCCCAGTTAAAAATTTGCTCAGTTGGAGTAATATATTCCGCAAATTTACCGGGAATATCTTAAAATTCAGAGGCTAAAGATGGTCGTATTTCAGAAAAGTGTGCGTTTAGTACATTGCTTGCATTTACTGAGCGCATTACCAAAAACGAATTACGAAAAAGGACCAAAAAGGTTTCCGCCAAATGCTCGAGCAATAAGTGTAAAAATTAATTACCAAAAATCGACTCATGGTACGATAACATTTCTTAACTGTATTCAGTCTGTTACTATACTACGAGGTCTTTGGTAATTTGTTTTGCCGTTATTGCTCGAATGTTCAGCAGCAACCGCCTTAACAACGCTGCAATGGCGGCAAAAGCGACGAAAAAACGATAGCAAACTAGAAAATCACTACAGTTGGAAAAACCACTATACGCACAGGAGCACAGTAAGAGAGAAAAAAGGAAATCAAGCAACAAATTAAAACATATATTTGCAGCTTAAAATGACATAGCTTATCATTCCCCATTTTCTGTTGCGGGTTTTGTGAACATAAGAGGAAGGTGATAGTTTTAATAAATTTGTTTTTTAAAAAACAATCTTAAGAGTTTTTCGTCTTTAAACTAAAAGTAGAATTGTTCACATTGAGGATCATACGGATAATTAATATTTAGGACACAGGTTGTTTCAGTGGGAAGTGATTTCTGTTGACTTGCCTCCTGAAAGTAGCGACGTGTTTCTACTTCTTAGAGGGTATGAGTTGTAAAAGGGTATAGTTTAGAATGAAAACGTAGAGTCATAGAAGTTCGAGTTGAGAATAAAAACGTAGAGTCGTAGAAGCATAGAGTGTACAATGCAAATGTATAGTCAAAGAAGTGTAGGGTTGAGAATAGAAACGTAGAGTCATAAAAACGTAGAGTTTAAAATGAAAATGTAGGCCTGTAGAAACGTAGAGCTTAGAATGAATTTCGAGTTGAAGAAGCATAGAGAGTAGAAGAGTACAGTTTAGAATGAGTTTTGAGTTGCAGAAGCGTAGAGTTTAGATTGAAAACGTAAAAGTAGAGTCATAAAAGGGTAGAGTTTTAAATGAAGAAGTTGCAAGAGCAAAGTGAATGATGGGAATGGTGGGAGGGTGGAAAAGGGAGAAGAGCGAAAAACGCTTTTCAGAAGAGTTTAGTTTAACGGCTGCCTTGGCTTGATCACGTTAATGTACCAGGCGTGACCGTGGGAGAATTTCTTCAGCCATATTTTTTCGAATCAAGACAGATATGTTTGTTGTTTAAACGTAGAGGTGTAGAGCTCTGGCCTAATGGATGGATGGGTGGCGCACAGGACTCTTGATCGAGCGGTCCGGGTCTGACAAATAAATAAGTGTCCTGTGCAACGTTAATTGAATTGGTTACATGTAAAGCCCCGGCCAAACTAACGCAATATTACAAGGCAACATTGGGTCATGTTGTAAGATGTTGTGAAAGAGCTGGCTAAAAGGACGCAACATTTCAACGCAACATCGCGAAATATTGTTGTGCACAACATGTTTTTTCACACGTTTGGCCACCCTGTTGCAATATGTTACATGTTGAATGGCGCAATTAAACCAAACTAGTGCACATGCTCCGGGGCAAAAATGTTGTACGAATGTGGCCAATCGAGTACATCGTACAACACCCAAAAATGTTGCGAGAAAACTTTGACCATTTTCAAACTTGAGCCAGAACCACGCAGCATGTTGCAACAGGGTGACCAAACGTATGCGACATGTTGTGCGCAACAATGTTGCGATATGTTGCAAAAGCGCGCTTAAGATTTGCATACGAGTTTAAAATTAGGAACAGCCAAGGTCTTGGTTTATACCACTCGGTTCCAAGGTCTTGTAATTAAAGATAAACTGCATCGAATGAGGCTAATCTTTAATACATACCTGCATATATACGTGAGCAAAGATCATTTTTTCACCTTTTATTACTACCGGACGAAGGCAGCACTGCCGAAACGTTCAGTTTTTGGTTGAGAGTTTTACTGCGTTGAACTTTACAGTTTTACATGGTCCAGGCTTGAGCCCTGGCGGGATTAATGTGTTGTGTTCTTGGGCTAGACACATTACTTTCACAGTGCCTCTCTCCACCCAGGTGGGTACATGGGTACCGGTGAATTAAAGGTTGGGTATAACCCTGCAATGGCTCGCCTATTCTAGCTACCATCGAAAACGTTAAAAGAAAGTTCATATTGTTGCCCTAAATTTAATGTGTCTGTCTTCACATGGTTCAGCTTAAGTTAAAATGAATACATAAAACACAATTTTCATGAGCCTTACTTTCACTGATTATTAGTGTTTCAAAATGGGTCAGTTCCTGGGAAAATGTGGTGTATTAAAACCTGTGCCAGTTTATAAGCTCGTCGAAAAGCTTGGATTAAACCCCTATTAATGGAGACCAATCTGCAGGGACCGCGGAGGAGGAGGGGCTGGTAGGGATATAGCCATACCACTGTTTTTGCTTGGGTTGATTTTTTAGGCTCCAGATGATATGGATATTTTATGAATTTTACCACTTGAAGGCAACAAAACGCGTCTACTCTTGCATATGCACGAAGTGACAGGCTCGGCAAAGCTGCGCGGCGGCAGTTTTTTCGCAGGCGTTCCCACCCTACCTACCATATTGCCAAGGATCACTTTAGAACGATGCATTATGAGGCCCTTGATCGTATCGTCAGTGTTATCGACAAGCGCTTTAACCGGGAAATCTTCAGCTCTTACGCCCAGACTCTCTTGGTTAAAACTTCTAATGGTGGCGACTATGAGTCAGAGTTCAAGTTTCTTGAAGCATCATACTGCCAAGATGTTGATACTGGGACGCTTCCCGGGCAGCTAAGTGTATTGGAAGCGATGTTGAAGATATCGTGTTTCGACGGCATCCCGTCGGCGGTGACGAAGGTTCCAGAACCAGAGAAGAAGCTCGTTTCGGAAGTCCAAACTATCTGCTGGCTGCTTGCTGTAAATCCTGCTACCAATGCCGCTGGCGAGCGTCCTTTTTCATCTGCCCGGCCTCTGAAGACGTGACTTAGATCCAGGATGGACGACGAAAGGTTTAGCAGCCTTTTTCTTTCCATGGTCTCGGTCATTGGGGCGAAAAGCGGGCGAGCGCGAGCAAAATAAAATTGAGGGGCTTCTTGGGATGGCGCCTTCCCGCCTTCCCGCCTTCCCGCCTTCCCGCCTTCCCAAGACCCCACTTAATTTTTCTGTAATTCGTTCGTTTCGCTCGCGCTTGCCCGCTTTTCGCCCTACTGACCGAGAGCCTGGAACAGGCAAGCAATCTAGCCGTGTTGAATGGCCACAAGCGCAGAGACCAATGGGCCTCAACAGACAGTGTCTGTATAGCTGACGACGCACAAGAGTTTGCTTCTCGCAACGAGAATCGCAAGAGAAATTTTTGCAACTTCAAAAAGAAGAGAGCTTAGGTAGTTCTTTTTAACACATTTGCTGCATGGGTGGTATACCAACTGCGGACTGCTATGTTATATTTATTGGGGTTGTATTTCCAACAAGGATCTGCTTTTGCGGTGCAAACAGGAGGACATGGGTACTATTATTATGCAACGACGCTGAGGTGGATTGGCCATGTCATTCGAAAGGAAAATGAATCCATCACAAAGACAGCACTATACTGGATTCCCGAAGGCAGACGCAAGCGTGGTAGGCCTAAGAATACTTGGTGACGTACAGTAGAGACAGAATTGGAGCTTAAACCAAAGCTGGAACAAGATCCAACAGCTGGCCAAAGATATTCAGCAGTGAAAGAACTTTGTTGGTGCCCTACGTGCCAGTGGGGACAATCGGCAGTAAGTGTATATATGATGGCCTGCAAATGCACAATAAATGACGGAATAGTGGCCCATATATAATGCTTGTTTGTCTTGGCCAAATATTGTTGAAAATTGTTTGTTTTAGCCAGATTTTTTAGCCCTACCACTTTTAAATGGTCTCCGTGGTCTCTGATCTGGGCGTGGCTCACCAACCCAGTGTGACGGCGTTTACTATTTCATGTGCAACCCTTAACGAGACATTGACAATTGAAAATATCGGACTAAAGCGAGACTAAAATCCGCAATTTACGACGAAAAAGGTAAAGGTAAAGGTAAAGCAACTTTATTTATACACGGTTTGTGTTTAAAGCTAGAAGCTTGTGGGGCCGTGTATATGAAACAAATATTAAATAAAGATAACATGATTAAAAATCCCAACTGGCAGGAGGCAGACCAGTTGGCTATTTACAAGCATGACCGAGGATTTGAACTCGGGACAACCGAGAACAAATTCAGATAGTGGTCAGAACGGGACTTGAACCCGGGACCTCCGGATTTCAAGTCCAGCGCTCTAACCACTCGGCCATGCTGCCTCGACGAGCATCCCCGGTCCTTTCATACACGAAGTCCTCCCTGGGGCACCTACGCTAACAGTAAAGCGTGAGTTTATGGGCAATTTTCTTTGTGCTCAATCTCCATTTCATGAGGACAAGATTCAAGCCCCAAAATGCCACACAAGGGTATGGCTCTACTGAGGTCCATGTAGCGTCAGTTAGCTCTGATTGTTTGCTGCTCTGTTTTATATTTTGCATGTAAGTAGCGACCAATTGGAGACATTTAAGACGGATTCCGCTGAAACCTCGAGCAATTAGTGCAAAAATTAGTTACCGAAAATCTATTCAAAGCACCTGCAACAATTTGTGTACTATTTGTAACATCTCACTGTAATTCATTTTTATAAGTGACCCCGTGATTAAATTCCAAAGCATTCTCGAGAAAGTTAATGTCAAACCTCGTAAAAATGCTAAAAAACCGCGTGATTATTTTGTTTTGAACTGACGTGAAACGTCCGTTTTAACTAAAATAGAGAGAATTTCAGATTCATTTTTCTCACGCGGGATCAGCTTGAGAGCTTAAGTTTCGATAGATCCAAACAGTTACCATGCTACGAGTTCTCAGAGATAAAATATGAAGACAGAAAACTTGCCCTTCAAAAGAAATACAAAGAAAACACGCGAATCCTGCCTTTCGTTACACAATACCGTCCAACGGTGCCTAACTTAAAACATATACTCATGCAAAAGTGGCATTTAATCCAACAACAACCACGACTTAACGAGATATTCAAGGACCCCCCAATTGTTTCGTACAAAAGGGGCAGATCCCTAAAAGATACACTCGTTCGAGCCAAACTCTAAAATGGCTATTACACGTGGATAAGAGTTGTGTAGGCCTGTCACCCCAATTGTTATCACTGGTATCTTTGCCTTTACTTCTTTGAATGTTCAGCAGAAACCGTCTTAATATGGATCTCTGCAGAGCTGTGCACATCATTAGCTACTTATATGGCATTCAAATCCAAAAATCCAAGAGTGCCAATTTCCCCCCCCCCCCCCCCCCCCCCCCACCACCACCCTCCCCTCACTCCCAGGCATCATTTGTGATTCAAGGTTAGCTCTGAATAGTGGAGAAGCTGTCATGAAACAAAACCCGCCTGGTTGGGCCTTTGACCATTCAAATTTTGCTCAGTGCATGGGTCTGCATGCTTGCAGGCTGATGGATGGCTGGCAGCCTGCCTGGGGAGGGGGTGGTGGGCACTCTTGCATTTTACTAATATATTACCCCAGCCATCCCTCAAGTAGCTGTTTACACAATGGTTACATAGAGACTGCCATGTTATTCTGTCCGGAGCAATTCATGTCTCTTGTCACATTTAAGGGGTACCAATAGGGTCCCAGTCAGGTGTAGTGGCCAAACATTTGGTGAGTAAAATTGACTCCAGATTGGGCAATACAGGTTCTAAGACAATCTAGCCCCTGCTGGAGTGACTTGTTCTTAAGCAAGACTCTCTCGCACTAGGTAATGATGGGCTAACATAACCCTTCAGGGGTGTAGGATTGTGTGGTTCCAGAAATTATCCATACCCTCCCTGTGGAGGGTCACTGGAACTTTCCAGGGGGAGAGGGGTCTTAAAAGACCACATTTTTTTAAAGGAGAGTATGATCCTAAGCTGGAATTTCCAGGATGATTAGGAGGGGTTTTAAACACATAAACCCTGCATGGGGGGAGTATGGATATATTCTGGAACAAAATATTTCCAGCCAGTCCATGCTTCAGAAACCACAGTTACTCACTGAAGTGCCAGGCATTATGAGCTTCTACTAGGCATAAGACAGTGGCGGATCCTTCCAGTCAGATAAGTGGGGGGCCCGGTCATCCAGGCAATGGAATAAGGGGTGGGCCCACTCCCCAAAATAACTTTTCTCGGCCCTAGGGCCGATATTTGGCCTGAAAATAAGGTGGGGGCCCAGGCCCCCTCCCCTAGATCCACCACTGTAAGAGGCTTTTATGCTTTATTATGGTCCAACAAAAAAATATGGATATCTGATTTGGTATAAAAATCGATGGGATGCATTTTTCCATGAATGTTTTTTAGCCTGTGGATGAAGATACTCAACTTACGGCTACTGTCAGATATAAGAGCAGATAAAAAATGGTTCCACCTTAAATGTCTATGCATGAAACTCTTGTGTGTGTGACCATTCAAGGTGCTTTAATATTTTATTCAAGTATTCATGCAAAGCTCCCAAGAGGGGGAGGGGGATCTAATAGGGTGGGGGATTTATGTAAACCATCGTCAATCATTAACTGCCGCTCTCCTGAAAAGTTATACCTGTCCACGAGTAGTGATGTTTGATCATGCAGTGTGCAAATCAATGAGAAAGTCTGGAAAGTTCATAACAAAGGAGGTTTGCCAACAATCCTCTCGCCCCCCCCCCCCCTCCCCCTCCCCCCTCTCGCCTCTCTTGGGAGGCACTCCCATGTGAAAAAGGCAGGGAAGCTTGTAATCTCTTTTAGGAGGGTAAACAAACAAGTTCAGGATTTTGGTCCCAGGCTCAGGGTGTTCAAAACCATCAAAGTATCATTTAGGGTTGTCTACAAAGAAAACAACAAATAATTGATCAGGCAAAACATCTAAACGTTTTCTTCTTCTTGGGAATTGAGAAAGATGCTATTTCTGTTGTCATGAGCATTATTGGCTTTGTTATATAAATAAGCACAAATTAAGAAAAATCTGAGTCCCTGCTGACAATTAAAGTTGAACTCATGACTTTCCTAGCACAGGTCAGCTGCAGTAACCATGGGACTTCAGAGAGACAGGTGAGCCCCCACAAGTTAGACAGTTTTTGTCAATGGATTAGCCCCTGTAGCAGTGTAGATTTGGACTTTTTTTCAGAAAATTGTACAATGTACTCCTTTTGCCTGTCCCCACTCTCCCCACCCATCAGTGTTTGTCAGTGGGTTTTAATGGGGGTAGGAGGGGGGGGGGGGGGGGGGGGTTAGGGTATTTTTGTGAGCCGTGACTTTTTTAAATATAAAACTTGAAATGATTGTTTGCTTCCTCGTAAATGTGCTATGATAAGTAGCCAATATTGATGGTGGTAAAGGGGTACGTTGGTGATCTGTGAAAGGTTTTTTTTCATCTAGAATTGTGAAACAGCTATTTTTTTCGCACAAAAATAGATTTGGTTACATCGCTGTGAACCATAAATCAAGTTTTTTTCATGGAAATTGCAAAATGACTGTTGTTTTCTTTTCCGCCGCAATTCTTTCTTCCTCACAAAACCTTATCCAGTAATTAGTGTCTGCAAACAAGACTGCTTGATAAACTAAACACCTTATATCTTGGTTTTACATGAAAATTAAGTGATTTGTGATTTTATTTTTCTGTGAAGCATGATCTAGACCCCTCTTTACCATCCTCAATATTATTAACTGTCAGGCAAGAATTTAGTTTTTTTTTTTTGTCATTTAATGTGATTTTCATAGACTCTAAGCAAAATGTGGGATTTGCTGCATGGAATCACTGTTTTATTTTCTATGAAACGACTGATCTAGGCACCGCACCACCCCCCTCCCGCCCCCCTCCTCCCCCCACTATAGCACCTTTCACAACATAGTGCGTGACCATATAATGTATCAACTGACATCTATTGAGCCGTATTATATCTGTTAGTGTGCACTAGCTTTTATTATGCTGAACAAAATGATTTTAGCTTAAAATACAATGGATGAAATCAAATGGCGATAGTTGGCCTAAACCCAGAGCTCCCCTGGCCTAAACCGAAACAAAATTATACAAATTCCCATTTTCGGCGTTTTGTATGCACCGACCGTTAAAATCGTTCTATTTTTCTCTTGTCAGTACACAAAAGTCTTTGCCCTCAATATGCTAGTTGACGAGAAAGCAATTGCAGTCTTATATGCTAATAAAAGGCCGAGTTTTCCCGCTGGTTTCTTGAGCACATAGCATGACAACAACAAAATTCAGCTTAATTTTACTCACGTCTGATGTTGCGTGACTGTCTCCTTCGGTTCCGGGAATTAGGGACTTTTTTCTCGGAATGCAATTACATCACTGATCATTTCAATTTGTCGATGACTTTTCACAAGCTTTCAAGACTAATTACAGCTTAACAATGAAATTAGGTTGCCATTCATCCATAAAAATAGGAAATTATCTTCGTCTAGAAAGCAAAATAATCGCTTTGAAGCGAAATATTCTGTCGAATTCAGACCAGCGGATGAGCTATCGCTCCAGTCTCCACGCGGTGTTAAAAAGCGCCTTGTGAAAAATGCCAGTTCGGGGATTTTTTCTCGTTTTGAGTCACAGATCGTCAATGTTTCTTAATTTCTATTCTATTTTTACAATGAAAGCAGTTGCCAAGTTACGTGACCACAACTACGAAAGGGAAAGCCCCAAAACGAAGAAATATTTTCTTTCTATTGTGGAGAAATGTTTCCATTTCACGTCAAAAACCCACTACAGCGAAACAAAATCCCTGAAGATTGAGTCAAACGGACTTCGAAGAACGAATTTTCGATCAAAATTTATAGCACAAGATGATAATAATAATAACCTTTAGGTTTTGTTTACAATAAAACAGCAAATATTGGCGTCCTTTCGAAAGAAAGATTTCACTGCTTTCTAACCGTGTGTTATGTAATGAATTCGGCAAAAATTACCACCTAAACCGAGAATGATAAAGTTGATTAAGGTGCATATACATGCACTTCGTATAACGATTACATCCTTCTCTCGCTCCTTGCGTAGTAGAAGGAGAATAAAATGGCAAAAGGGCAATTGTAAGACATTTTAAGACAACTCAACAAGGATATTATATCACACAATAACAACAGACATGCACAATGTTTGATTATTTAATTCAGTAAATTCGCAATAATATTTACATTATACAACAGTTTGTCCACTCTCTTTTGACATTGATATTTCTTGAATTCACAATGTGGAGAAGAAATGCTTTTCAACAGCACTGTGTTAATATGTTTAAGTGCTTATAAAGGAATGGTCAGTTTTAACGATTCGACGAGGAAAATTGAAAGAATATAAATAACGTGGCTGTTTATCATAACATGATCATACCGTATTACTTACAGAGTTACCGAATTTTCAAACTGGCGTCAAAAAACGGTAACAATAGCACGATGTAAGCCATCTGTTGTACTATTAAGCGTTATTTTAGTTGAAGAGAAGTTACAAGCTTAACTTAATGTTTACAAGCAAAACAGGTATAACACGTTTTGATATTGAATGTTGTCAAAGAGACGAATGAAAATTATGAATAAGAGATAACAGTTTCGGGACGTGCTTGGGCAGCAATTTTTCACACAATGCAATTTTCGTGAAAAACGAAAATGAAACAATCTAGATGACGTGAGGCCATCAGCAATAATCGAATATATGAATCCTTATTAGTACGGCCTTAAAATAACATCAATGTTTCAATTTTCTAGTTTTCAGTCGATCTCGTCTAAATACTTAAGTTACAAGGACCGTCACAGTTCTAAGTGTTAAGCCTTTTCCCCCTTCGGACACTGCTGACTATTATAAGTAGGTCAAGGACTTTGTTCTGCTCGGCGAGCGTGTGATTTGATCCAGGCAAATCGTGTATTCATATCCGAGTTTATCTGAAAGCAAAGAGGATAGATATCAGTTTCTAACGCTGAAACGCAACACTAGATTAAATACCACAGCGTCTGATCAGGATGAGCTGATAACGCAAGGAAAACAGACGACTCGATCCTTCAATAACAGCAATACTGTCCATAAAAAAAATTTTGGCTTCACAATAGAACCTATTACGGTCGTTTGGACAATTCAACACTTACGAAAAGTCGACTAAATGTGGACATACTGCGAAATATTGATTAAAATAGCTTTCTACACAATGTTGAGATCAAAGTATAAACTGCAAAGCAGCTCAATGAACAGTTTCTAACCTTCAAATACAAAACCATCACGTACCTGTCAGTTGCCGTCGTTTTCATTCCACTTGTAAGACAATGCTTCTCTCCGCCGCCTTCTCACTTTTTCTTCGAGACTCTCATCTAGAAAACGAAGAAATAATATTAGCATTGCGTTTTGCGTTAAGCAGCGGTGCAAATGAGCCGAGATCGTCGACAAAAAAAGCGAAACGAACCCTCATCCGACGGTGGTTCAGGCGTAACATACTCCGTTGGTGGTGTGAGGGTACAAGCAATTGCAAGAGCAGCTACTTTAAGTCGCTTTTCGAGACTTTTCCCGTCCGTTGCTGGCTCCATGTCGTTTTGAGGCGAAATAAGATGCGAGTTGTAGCGATCGAACTGGCAAATGTTGAATTCTATAAAGCACAACGTGGGAGGCAGTGACCTGAATATTAAAATACCACAAACAGCTGTCGGGGGAGTCCCAACACCTCGTGCCCCAAGTGCTGTTATGACAAGTGCACGCAGTTAAAGCTCTGTTAGCCAATCAGCTTTCTGCAAACAGCAGAGCTCTGTCATTTGCACTGACAGCTAAAAGTGGAAACAATAGATGACCCAGAGACGCTAGCTCTGTTTACATTTGATCCACCAATCACCAAACGAGGGTCTAAAACGATCATATATGTTTATGCAGATTAAAGGCACAGAAATGCTGCTGCACGTAACGACTCGAACAAAAAGATGGTAAGATTTTGGACCAAAACTCTCGTGAAAAAGTTCAATTTTAACGTCTTGGATTAGCCGCCAGACCACACTAAGGATCTGTTCTGCAGATCAGAAATGGCCATATAAGGTAACGAGTTTAACGTCGCGTGCTCTCAAACAATAGATCTGCATTGTAAGCGCGTTTCCTGTGATAAGAATCTGACTACGTTGCACTTTCGATTCATTGCCCACACAGCATTTTCTTTGTTAGATTCGAAACCGCTTGCTAAGCACATTTTTGCACGTATACGTAACAATAAATATGAAACTGAAAACGCTTTGCAAGCATATTTCCTTCGCGACCACAAAGAATATTTGCTCTTGGCCAAGGTGAACAACACGCCAGCGATTCGACCTGCTGCGCTCTTGACAGATAATCCATCACTTTTCAGTGACAGGTGCATGTGAGGAGAAACTACGTCCTGATCTTTACGATTTAAATTACTCGATTGAAAGCCATTTTAAAGGCGTTGAACTACCTAGACACGATTTTTGTTGGCTTCTGTTCCTCAGGAATCGCAGAACAGTGTGAACTTTACAAAATTGAGGGGAAATATGTTTGCGTGCAGTCATACCACGTCGGTATTCTTTTGATTGTAAACGAAGATCATATGAAACGTGGATCTCTTGCGAGTGGCCCACGCAGGGAAAATTTCTGCGTGTATTGTCTGTTTTGTGTAAACCGAGACAAACATTCATGAAAACCGAACGTCGATCAATTGGAAAGAAAGTAGAGGTTATCAGAGGAAATAACTTATCACTTATGACCTAAATACGGTTTGGTTCGACTGCATGTGTGTAGCGAGAGGTATGAATCACGCTTTATTTTTCTTGGTTCGTCTCTGAATGTTGAAGAAATATTGCTATAACCTTCGCTAGAAAATACCCTGGGTATATCAAAGTGATTAGCTAAAAGCGATCACGATCTCCAGAGCAGTTTCCCATTTGAAATTGGGACATTAACATGTTTTCTTCTTTTCTATTTATTTTTGGAAGATGCAGCAATGAAAGTTCCTGGCATGGCAAGGTATGATCAAACTTACTCGTTGCAACGATTATTTATAGAATTGTACGTTTAAGCTCTTACAGTCTCGGTTGTAAAGCAAAATCCTTTCTTTATGTATTAAAGACGCAAATAATATTAAACTTCTCATTGACAGTTTACATAATATCCATTGTGTGTTGCTTTGAGCAGTCATTGCGTTTGAGCAACTTGCAAATAACCTTAAGATCTAACGAGGATTAATCTGAATTAAGCTTCGCATGTTAACTAAGAAAAATCTCTGAGATCTCTAATAAGAAGTTGAGTGTTTTTTGGCGGAAGAGTTGGTTGCCATTGTAAGCTAATTCTTGGTTTTCAATATCGATTCTGCAAAAAAAAAAAAAAAAAACTGAAACCGATTGATTGTTTAGATTTATGTCTCAATTTATCTCTTATCATCGTTTGGAACTGACTGGATACCACAAAATACTAATTTAGCGTGAAATATTTACCAGTATTTCATGAAAACCATGGAATAGCCAATGCATGTCTGACTTGAAATTTTAAATTGCTTTGTGTGCAAGGTAATTTATTTTTATGTAATATTTGGCATACAAACTTTTCTGGTAAATGTAATGGTGCTTTCCACCTAAAAATTTTAAATTGAGGCATTGCTAACGACAAAATACCTGTACAAAACATACGACACGAATAAGGTATTTAGTAATGTATGTACAATACAAAGTCTAGTCTGAACTTATGCAGAAAACATTCACCAAAGGTTAACACAACAAAAGGTCTCTAATGTTTCTATGTACGCAAGCATGTGCACACAATAGAAGAGGTTGCTTGTATTTCTCTATAAGTGTGAAATAGTCTTTATCACGATATACAGTGGCATGATAACAAGAAGGATTGTATACGAAACATTAAACAGAGCAGTCTGTTTGACTTACAAAGAGAAACACACATTCAAATATATTCACAAGCATGAGATACAAAAGGGTAACACTGGCGCACAACAAGAGATACAATTTGATTTCTCTTCAATCCCTGACGTTCTTGTCAACAGTTAGCTGACTCACGAACTTGTTATTTATCTATTTCTGCCATGTGTGTTGAAAAGCAAGATACGCGCAACCTTTTCAGGGCAGCACGCGCCTTCAATAAGAATCAGGAAGTCGATTATGAGCTTTAGAGATGTGCGGAAGCAATTCATTTAATGCGCATTGCAAGAACACACACGTAGCGCTTAAGGGTCTCTACTGGGAAATAAAAAACGCAGGTTACACGAAAAATGCAAAACTCGCTTACTAATTCCCCACAGAAACCGCTGTTTTTATCTCCCATCATTTCAGAACTTCGCAGACCTCTTGGTCTTCGTAGCCAACGCAAATATAACCAAAAGCTTCAAAATACATCTTCGTGTGCAAACGATTCTTTGCATCGAACGCGCGCGCACCTTCAAAAAGACGCGCACAAACATTCATTTCTCGCGCGCAAGGGACAAAATTAGGGTCCATAACAACATAACGCGGGAAACCGCACCAACATCCAAGGGAATTTTCCCTTTTCGCTGTGACAGCGTCTCGCTTTGATTGGATGGCTGGCACACAATGAATTGAAAGACATAAAAACCCATCCCAAAGCCATTTACCTTGCCATTTGCGCAGAGAAACAGTGCAAAAATTTGGCTTTAACTTGTAATTTTAGTTGTTGTGCACCAGCTATGAATCCAGAGCCTCCCGGTTATTCACGATACGAGATCCTCAAAATATGGATCCCAACCCATGGGGTTGTCAATATCTACAGAAAGCCTGGAAGAGGTGAACGCAAATTTGACAAACTTTCGCGGGTTGCGAGGCGATCCATATTAACTGAAGTGTTTTCTTTTTCACAGTGCCTGAGTACCATGTAGATAATGGCTGTATAATCGAGAAACCTATCATACAATTTGGTGTGGAAAGGCTCCGAGTGTTGGCCTCACAAGGAGGTGTGATCAAGATAAAAAGAGATGCGTCCGCTCCTCGACTGCAGAACAAGTACACTATTGACCCGCCAAACTTATCCGTGGATCAGTCAGAAGTGCTTGTCGAAGACCCTGCTCGTTAGTACAAAGTAAGTACTTGCATTTATTTTCAACTGCATTGTTCCAGAGTCTTGTGGCCAAAATTTGTCGACTATGAAAATTCTACTTTAGCATAGGTATGGTGACGAGTTGATGATTTAGGAATAGAAAAGAGACGAAGGATTGGCCAGTCCAATAGCGTACTAATTATGAGCGAAGAAATCTTTAACAGATGCATCAAAACATTTACGGTTGAATTTTATCTAAAACTGCTCCATTTTTCCTTGGTTGCAGAATGTCCTAGACGAAGCCTGATCAAAGCAAGGAAGAAAGTTGAACTTTTTATCTTGAATTTATCATTTATCACTGTACAATAAACTTGATTTGATTATTTGACATGCTCGTCTGTTTTCTCTTCCATTATGCGGTGACAGCTCAGTTGAATTTGCATCTGCCCCCAACTAAGGTTGTGATAAAAAATAGATCATGACGCAATACTAGAGCCCATGATTTGTGCGCAAGAGCGCGTGTTCGAAGTGTCGCTGACAAGGGTCGCTAAGCTCAGAGAAACCTCGTCAGTGTTAGAAAACGCTAGCTAACTCACGCACTAGTTTTCAAAATGAGCGGGATTGAACTTGACGATCCGGACTGTTCTCCCTATTGTGTAGCAGTCAGGATAGGTCGAGAAGGCAAAAACGACGTCGAAGTAATAATCTTCTTTACACCGGAAAGAGGTTTGGCAATGCAACGTTTTTTCCCACTTTATTTTCCGATTACGGTCTGGACATGCTAAATAATTTCCTCGCGTTCATCACTTCAGGATTTCATGTTCACAATGGTTACCTGGTTGAGACGAAGAAACTAAGGAATTTTGGCAGACCTTATCATAGATTGAAAATAGTTACTCCAAGAGGAAAGATGATCTCCGTTCGCCGATATATAGATGACGGAGGTGAATTTTCGTACTTCAATTCTTGACCATATTAAAGGAAAGACATGTTATTTACAACCTTTCTTACTTTTGTAGCGTTTGTGGTAGATTCAGATGGATACTGGATAAAGAGAAAGGTTGCAAACCTTTGCTAAACATAAGGTAGGCTGCTTCGTAAGCATCTTCAGCACGGATCAATCAAAT
Source organism: Meandrina meandrites (assembly GCA_963693305.1). Lineage (NCBI taxonomy): Eukaryota > Metazoa > Cnidaria > Anthozoa > Scleractinia > Meandrinidae > Meandrina > Meandrina meandrites. The sequence goes on from OY855911.1 coordinate 3,569,690, forward strand.
GGCATATGTTGAAAAATTGTGTAAGCCCAAAATTGTTTACAGAGATTGCTCTTAACTCTCCTGATCTAGATTTCTTACCACGAAGAGAAAATATTGGCTGGGAATTATCTCTTTCAACACGCGCGCGAAAATCTGCTTCGAACAGCAAAATCCGACTAGAAGACTTACTGTGATTAAAAGTCTACTCCAAGCATGAAAAATGTTTCTCCTCCCGTTTTAGCTATCAAATAGAAATGCGCTAATGGATCGGTTGGTTCATTTCAATTGCAGCATGTGTATTTCACCGAAGAGGACTGAATGAATCACAAGCACCTTCGAGAAAACAACAAGACCTCGAATCAAAGATTGAATTTTTCATTGTTATCACTATTTCACTGCATTATGATCTAGGCATTGCCTTGTATCATTTCAGTAATAAAAGCTATTTCTTACAACATTAAACTTTGTGTCAATGTATCGTGAACAATTCTCGCTACCCCTGAAATGTAAAACAACGCTAACATGTTTCAGTGTGATCAAAATACGTTCTCTCCTTTCCAGTTACCCCGACCTTCGCACTTCCCAAAATAGCGCGTTAGTCATGATGACAGCCAATGTGTCTCGCATGCAAACAACCTAAAAATATTTTGTCTAGTCATACTGATATCACATGCAGATATGTTCTCGTTATCGTTGCACACATACCACATCTATCGATGAAAACTCGCTTGCTAAATGTCAATACTACGCGCACAAGTTATATCTTGAGATACGACAACCAAATAACAAACTAAAAACCGCGCGCCGTTCCTGCGAGGAAACTCGCGCGAGAATAACACCACCGAAAAGGTATCCCTTGATTGTAACACCCTAATTAAACAACAGAGGTTCTGGCTACGAGTTGTTGATGCGCGACTTGTTGTTCACTGAAATATTTTATAGTTACGTTCGAGATTTTTGGGCTATGGAACAAGCGGAGCCAGATCACGGCTTTGTTGAGATTGTTAACGTTGGCAGACACTACCACTGGTTTTCAGATGTAACAGTATACTATCATTCGAGAACTATGAGTAAGTTTTGACAATTTTCTTCAGCGATGAGCATCACACCATTGAATTCCTTTGAGTCTAGTCAACTCGTATTTTTTTCTGTACTAGACTTCAAAGTGGAAGGCGGCTGTATACTGAAAGATACTTCAGCGCGAGACTATCGTCAAGTATGGATCACTACGGCCGATGGAAAACACATTTTCACAATCACACGCTTGAAAGGGGGAGGTAAATGTTAGCAGAGATGTGCATTCTCCTCTTACTACAGCTTCGTTATAATCACTTTAATGGTTTGCGTTTTGCTTTTAAGAATATCGAGTCACTGATGGGTACTGGGTAACTGGACCCAAGCAAATTGACTTCTAAAAGGAGGTAGGGTAATCCAGGGTAATCATAGCCTCACATTCTTCATTTGACGCGCTGGTAAATTTACGCGGTAGAACTCCGAATAAGAAACAGCAAGCCCTGTCGAAATATGCCGGCGCTTATTTCGTAACTAAAGCCATTCTCGATGCCTAAAAACGCCAATACATGGTTCAGACGCGTAATCACTGAACGCACTACACCTTCACTCCATAGCAAACTCAACTAACAACCTATATACGCTTTTGACGACAGAAAGACTATGGTTTGTACGAGACGAAGCCTACGCCACTAACAAAAATTCGTTATTTTCATTACAGACTACATGCGGACGACGAAAAGACCCGCCAAAGCAAACGAAAACAGTATGAATGTAGCGCCACTTTGAAATGAGTTGAACTCGCTCGGCTTAATTCAGTTGTCAGTAGTATAGAACTTGGTTAGTCAATGTATTAAACAGCCAGTGTTTACTTGTTTATACCGCGCGTCTTACTGCTTCGCTACATGATAATCTTTTGAACATAATGATGATAGAGGACTGTGCATGATCAAACCTAAATTCTTATTTCCTCTCGGCTCATCTTGTTTGTCATGAATTGAAACGTGTTTTGACATTTGGTGCATACTTGATGAAGAGAACAAAAAAGCAATATCGAAAATTTTAGACGCCAAAAGATATCAGTTTATCATTCGTAAATCTGAAGTATGAACTTTCCCTGGCATTTGTGATGACTATTCTGTAATTTAGGAGACATACTATGAAAACGCGCGAACACAAAAATAACATCTTCGAGAACACATGCGCCAAACCGCGTGAGACGCTTCAGCTGTCAATCACGCATTGCTTATTTTAATGTATGCACAATCGCAAGCTCAGCAGAAAGGATAAGATTTCTGACGAGTACATTTATTCTCGCCGGCTACAGCGTCGATGGTAGATAATTTTACCAAAATGAGTTTCTACTGGACACAGGAGCCATCGAATTACTTTCGTGAAACGGTTCAGGTTGGAAGAAACGGCTTATACAACCCCGATGTAACGATATACTACACAAGCACTGGACGAGGAGGTAAAATGTTTCTTTGAGGGTTTTGCGCGATCTCGACTTTGCGTGTATCTGACGTAGACATGTTCAACATTTTATTTTACTTTGTTTTCCTTAGAGTTCAGTATAAATGGAGGAAGGATACGCCGACAGCAACACGATGGGAGAGATCGAAGACTTACGGTTGATACCAGATATGGGCACACATTTGATATCACTCGCTGTAGAGGAGAAGGTTTGTATTTTCCTTTCAGTCGAATTCAATATGAACAAACATGTGTAGCTAAAATAGTTCGTTTTTTCCTCAAAGGATATTATTTGAATACTGGAGGATTTTGGATAAAAGACCTAGGACGCACATACTACTAAATACACGGTAAGACGCTTTTCGTGTACAGAAATCTAAAGTACATATTGTCAACTAAATGAATCGTACAACATTCAATGAATCGTTCATTTCTTGGCAACCTAGCGCATACATGTAGCAACCTTTCTAAAACATATCAACGGCGATAAACGGCGCCAAATGGATTTGAATTTTCACTCATTCATAACCCTAACCAAATATTCTACTCTTCGATTTCAGGCTTCTCTGACAAGGGCCACAGCTCAATCTCTTTATTTATGATTTAATATAATACTCTAAAATGACTATTTCAATCTTGTAAACAATTTAAAAGTAATAAAAATTGCACTGTTAGCACCCAAGAAATGTCTGGAGTGTTTTTTTCACGGCACACAATCCCCCTTACATCATAGCTTGCGGCTAAAAATAATCGCTTACGACACACGCGAAAATGCGCACATCAGCACAAGCCACGGTTGGCATGTGGCAGGACAACACAACAGCCTCATTTGTTACTGATGTAATAGGGTAATAGGTGGATACTGCGCTAGAACTTCAAACCAAATCGCGGAACTCGACTAGTAGACAATAGGTTTTTAACATTAGTCATAGCTGACAAAATGGGCGACGGATTTCACCCAGATGAGCCAAACGCGCGTAAATTTTGCGAAGTGATCCAGATCGGCATAGAGAATGATACTCCCGAAGTGACACTATTTTACACACCGGAGAGAGGTTAGAGTCTATAAATGTCAGTGTTGTGTCCGATGATTTGACATGAATGTATATAAAATCGCCGTTAAATGCGTGAATTTCATTCGTGTCCATAGAATTCAAAGTAAGTAACGGATACAAAACGGAAGATAAGGAAGAAACTAATTATGGCCAAAGATACCGCCGACTCAAAGTTGTTACTTCGAAGGCAAACGTGATAGAAGTCAAACGATACAGCAACGGAGGTTGGTCTGAGTGTTTGTCAACGAAGTTTTAATTCTTATTAGAATAAAAACTGACACAGGAATTTTCTGTTTATTCATCAAAGAATACAACATAGACGCCAACGGGAAGGACTATCATTTTGAGGGAAAAAAAGTGGAAGTGTAAACGTAAGTTCACATGTTTCGTAAGAATTTGTGCGCGCTCTGTTATGTCTTTCAAAATACTGTTGCGAGACCCGAATATAACCAGTATTTCCTACACCACAAAGGGGTCAGTTCGCTTAAGCGACCGGCACAATGTGACAAGAACTGTGCTCACATCAGGAAGACATTTATCAACCAAAATACACGCGCCTCTTTCGTTGCCTGACAAGTAAATAACCTACACTGCGCAAACGACAAGCTAAGATATAAGATATGGAATATTGATATAGATATTAACAAGCGGAGCTATTAACATTCGGAAAGTGTAATCTATATCAACTAGCTTCTACACAATGTATGATTTTAGTTTAAAAGTTACATTTCTTGTTAGCGCGCGCTTGGGCGAAAACTATTACGTACAAAGCAAGAATCAATTTGTGCGTTAAAAATAGGTATTTTAGCTAGGTAAATAATATGTAAAATAACGCGGAATATACTATTTTCAGAGGACCGCTCCAGGCGACCGACAAGACCACGGTGGAAACAGCTCAAAAGGCACACAAATCCTGCTTTGCCGAAATAGTTTATTCCATTCTAATTTAATATTGTATTACGCTTACTACGATAATAAAAATTGAAAACTTCCATCACAGTATCTGCATTTACTTTGTATGCTGGAGGTTAAAATTGCTTGGCTTAGAAAAGAGCCAATCACTGTTTAAAGGGGAATACCCCGGCCTTTCTAATACGAGATTTCGTGTGACGTCGTCAAACAAAAAATAAACCATTCAAGAGGGATTAGTCTGTTCAAAATCGGTTCTCTCCCTTCCTCTGGCTCCGCCCACTGAACTAAAATTAAGCCCTTCACGTGTTGCAGTCAAGCGTGCGCGTATAACAGAATAAAATAGTTTCAAATACCGAACATAGGGCATTCAACTTGTAAGGACTCAAATGCGAACCAAGATCATAATAAATAATTTTACGACGGGTTACAAAACGCGCGAGCAATAAAGGGACGACAATTCCCTACTACGGAAAACGTATTCAAATGCGCACCATGCATGAATAAACGCGCAGCTGAAATGTGCGCGCCAGTGACAAAAAGAAACCAAATGCGAACCATATATGACGCAACTGATCACGTGTCCTGCAATATTACGCTGGTTGCCTGCACGCAAATAATGAGCCAGCTGGAATAAAATTCTGCTTCACGAAGCACTTTTTCGCGTGTACTTGTACCGGCGCAAACATTTATTTCTCTCCGACTCACAGACTAAAATCTGTACGATCTGAAGAAAAATGAACGCGTTTGAGGGAGAAGAACCAGTAAACGACCACACTGAAATAGTGCACATTGGGAAATATGTAATTCACTGGAATCCCGACGTGATATTAACTTACGACTCAGGAAGTAAGTCAAGTCCCTATCGCAGTTTTGTTTTGTGTAAGATTTTACATGAACATGTACTTAGATTTCAGTTGGATCCTATTAGGTTATTCCGTCCAAAATGGAAGCATTGACGAAGAATCAGCAGGGAAACATACCATATTAAAAATCAAGTCATCCGGGGACCACAAGTACATTGTCATCCGCTATCAAGGAGGAAGTATGTATTGAGAAATATTCACCTTAATAATACACTGATTTTGTTAAGAAAAATATGTTCAACATCCTTGAGAGTTAAGAGTTAACTGAATCACTGATGTGTCCAAATCGTTCTTGCTTATTCTTTACCACAGCATACAAGGCAAGCAATTGGATGACTACTTGGGTAAAGAGAATCCAATGAATCGAGGTAAGGTGTCGAAACACAACACTTCTAACGTTGCACTTAGAGACTGTCTGCAAAAGGTTGTACATAGCATCATTTCCGTTCATGTTGAAATCATCTTACTGCAATCATGGCCTTCTGCTGCTGCGTTCTTCGGTAGAGAAGCCTTACTTTAACTGTCAAGAAAAATTTTGTTGTCTGTGTATCTGTTTGGCGGTTGCCATGCGTAGCTGAACTTCAGCATGACTATATGTTCAATAAATCGCACTAATTGAAATTGTCATATTGTAAACATTTCTCAGTCATGATTTTCCTCTGTATGATTTTGATCACAGAATGTTTGGAAGCACTCTGATGTTGGGAGTTTGCAGATTACTTACAAGACATCGTTAAAAAGTGTAGTGAGCAATAAATGTCACATTTTGTGAGCATAAAACATGTGTATTTCTTTTAATAGATTAACGGCCTAAAATGCTATAGTGTCAGCTCCAAGCCTGTAGATATACAATTCACTTGCGCGCTAAAAGGCGGGCAAAAGATATTCAAGAGGCATAAATCTGTTCAAAATCTAAATTGAACAGATAAACTACAGAGAAAGGGTAGTCTAAATAATCTAAACGCAAACGAAAATAGAGCTGGGTGTTGACATGAAAAATAGATTTATACTATCATTCAACTTAGAAAACTTCAACTGCGAACCAAATTGCGCGCGCGAAAGAAAGTAGTCAGCTCCAAACCAAACATAAACAAACACACAGCCACGAGACGCGCGAGAGAGAAAAACGAGCAGCTGAAACGTGCGCGCGCGAGCGGGAATGAGAAGTCAGATGGAAAACAAACTATAAATAAACGCATAACAAAAGAACTCATTTGAATAAACATTTGCTTAGCGAAGCATGTTTTCCGCATTATCTTCCTAACGCGCAAAAAAGCTATTTCTTCTCAACGCGCACACAAACATCTAAACGATCTGAACAAAAATGCAGGGGTTTCAAAGAGATGAGCCTAGGAACGAATTTGTGGAAAAAGTGTATCTTGGAAAACGTTTACGCCATCCATTTTATGCCGATGTAGAATTAACTTACGACTCGAGGACAGGAGGTTAGTCCCTATCGTACTTTCGCTTTGCAGAAGATTTCAAATTTACTTAGATTTAAGTTGGATTCTGTATGTTAGGTTTCAAAGTCCGGTATGGAAGGATTATCCAAAGAAATAATAGTACATTAATAGTTCAATCAGACGGAGGATACACCTACGTTGTGACCCGACGTCGCGGAGGAGGTATGTATAGATGTTTACCTTCCTCTTTCACACCAAAGCACTGGAAAGTTACTTTCCTAATTGATCGCCTCACAATATCTTTATCACCACAGCGAAAATTTAGAACAAGGAATTAATATTTTACTTAAGAAGCGCGCGATTAACTAAAGTTAGTCAGCTGAGGCATCTAGTTTTGTAGAGGACGGCTGAGAAATGTACAACAATGTCTGTGTTAATGCTTTGTTTATTGAACCTTCTAGCGATTTTCTTGTTGTCGTTGTGGTTCGCTAAAACACCCCAATGTTAGTTCTGAAACTTTGGTAATACATTAAGGTTTAACGTAACGACTTCGGTGTCTGAAATCGTTTCTGCTTATTATTCACCACAGTCTACGAAAAAGACAGTTGGTGGACTTGGGTAACCGTTTACAGGTATCCGTTGAACTGAGGTAGGTGGTCAAAATCTTTTTTATTATTTTGCTGTTATCTTAAGCTATTATTATCGCTAAGATTTGTTGTAGAGTTCTTTCAGCGATTAAGGTCTATGTTTTGACACCTAGTAAACAAATATCTGTGTTCTTTACGTAATTTTTTTTTTTGACAATCTACTGGGTGTTTGAACTTGAGCATTACTACATGTTCAAATAAATCACATTAATCACACAGAAAGCCTATAATTTTTGTCGATTTTCAAGTGATAATTTTCTCCTTTCTTCTCTCGATTACAGATTGTTCTGGAGCACTTCCAAGAAGCCTACTTTCTGTTTTTTCGGAAAGTCTGTAGCTTGCTTACAACGCAATGTTTGAAACTGTAGTGAGAACGAATTAAAGTTCATAAAATTGTGTTCAAAAGTGTGTCAGAAAAATTTATATAGATTAATTCCCGAGCGATTACACTCCCATCTAGGCCACGCTCATGCACAAAGCCTTTCGTTTATTTTGCAAAATATAGACGGCCCAAACCAATCGCATAGACACAAAGGAAACGCGCGCGTAAGAAAGCGCGTAAGAAACACAGCTTGTGAGAACAATTTCTCCTGGCCGACATGACGTCAATGACACCAGACTACTTAGCGCATTTTCTGCGCTCAATCGATATATCGAGCATGTTTACGTGTTTTAAATTTGATAGCTCAGCTTCGCTTGCCATGTGATAATTGCAGATTCATTCTGATTTCTGCCGCGCAAAAGGGAGCTTGGGATACCTATGACATCACTTACAAATTCTGTATCAGAAAGTGCTGACTCGTACAACTATTGCGATATCTATATCAGCAATCAGCGAGCTCGAATCCTCCAACTTCAAATATACAATTCTAGGCTAACATGAGCTGGTATGAGACTACTGATTTCGTTGACAATACTTGCGAGGTATTTAAACTCTACAAAAGCGGGATCTTCTATCAATCTCGTGAGCATGAAGCGACGATCTTTCGAAAACCAAACGGAGGTGAGGCAGGCTGATTTTGATGCGTCACTGAGTTAAAATCGCAGACCCTTTACCATAATCTCTCTCCGTCGTTTACTCACAATAGAGTTTGAAGTTCAAGGAGCATGTCTAGTGGGTAATGAGCAAAAATCCGTTTGGACTGGAGCGCGCTGGCGATCCTACAGAAAACTTCGAATCGTAACATCTTCGAGCAACATGGTGGAATTCGAGCGCCATGGAACCAGAGGTATTTCGCGAACACCTTTCTTCTTTGAAATTACTGTTAAAAAAGACAGCAAATAAAATGTTTTTCTCTGCTTTCAAGATTACAGAAATGTGACCGCTGGATACGAGTTAAGCGAAGTAAATTCGGTGGTGGTCTGAACGAGGTAAGATGATTGCAATGTGGCCATACTGTGTGGCTTTTGCTTTGTTGCTTACTAGAGAACCGTTTCGTGACCCTAAATATGACGAAAACTCCACGTACGAAGTAGTGACTTTGGCGACTGAGATAAGAAGGAATGCGCTAAAAACTACAACTAGTGTATCTTTGCTGGACTTATCTGACAAGAAAGCAAATAGGTGACAAATTCTTCGGTTCTTTGTGCAATTACGAAAACATGCTGCTAAATTAAGGAACATCATGGCTATGATGTCGTTCCTAGTTCATTTACAACTTAAAAAATATCATGCTCACTTACGCTTTACTCTAGTTTATTCTGCATTTAACATTTAGCGATACCCGACGTGTTTCATAAGCAAAAATGACAATCTTATCATGCCTTGTGTTCGCCTACAGTGTTATAAACCAAAGTTGAACTCTCTCGACAGTTTGAAGAAAGATTGCTTAACTGAAGGAAGAAGTCAATGCATGCGTCCCTCAAGAACATTGCGCAGCAGTAGAGCTGTAATAATGATGTTACCTGAATAAACTTTCGTTTATATGCCATGTGCTTTTGTCTATTCATTCTATTTTGCGCGCACAATGGCGCTTTCGTACGGAGGCAATAGACAGCGGCAACATAAATACGACTTCGCCACTAGATGCGGAAAAAACCGACAAATATCAGCATTTCTTTTACCGAAGATACTCTGCTACAGTGATACGACGCTATGCTTAGAACTACGCACAAAGTGAAGATAACAGCATGTGGAACACGGAGTTTATTTTCCAGGTCTACTCAAGAGCGACCCCTTGACAAAGCAAGCAGAAATAGTTTATTCAATTCTCATGCAACAGAAAATCGTGTTATGTAAATTAACAAAAATTGAAAGCTTCCATCCTAGTATTTGTATTTACCGTGTACGTTTCAAATTAAAATTGCTAGCCATCAATTATTAGGCTTAGAAAAGAGCCAATCACTATAAAAATGAGATTACCCTACACTTTCAAAAACGAGATTTCATGTGACCTCGTCAAACAGAAAATAAAGTATGCAAGAGGGATTTAGTCTGTTCAAAATCGGTTCTCTCCTTTCACCTTGCTCCGCCCATTGAACTTATGAAACCTTTCAAGTGCATCATGCTGGCGTGCGCGTATTGAACAGATACAAGGTAATGTCAGTTTAAATTATTTAAACACAAACAAAAATAGACATTGTAGCTGCGATCATAAAAAGTTGCTTTTCATAAGCATGCAACGTCTACGATTACAACATGATTACACAAACGTGGAGCTAAAACATGCTTGCGCGCAAAAGAGTGAAATTAGCTCCGAGGAAAATCAGAAACAAACACGCAGTCAGGCGTCTCGCGAGAGAGAGAGAGAAAAACTCGCAGCTGAAACGTGCGCGCGAGTGGGAACAAGAACAACTAAGACGCGTGAGAGTGAAAAAAAAACATTGCGACACTGTTATTAATAGTAACTGTGCGTCTGCGCAATAAAGAGCTAATTTGCATAAAATTTTGCTTAGCGAAGCAGCCTTCTCGAATGATATTTGAAAGGCGCAAACAACCATCCAAGTCGCAGACAAATATCTAAACGATATAAAGAAAGATGAGTGGATTTCAGCCAATTGATTTTAACAACGACTTTATTGAAGAAGTGTCCCTTGGAAGACGTTGGTGTCTATGTACCGAGGCAAAAGTTATTTACAACTCGAGGACAGGAGGTTAGTCTATGTCACAGTCTCACTTTGCAGAAGATTTTAAATTTACTAAGATTTGAGTTGGATCCTGTTAGATTTCAATGCCAAGTCTGGGAGGATCATCCAGAAATATCCAGAGCGGACAGAACGGGAGACTCCTACCACATTAACTGTGCGATCGAAGTTAGGATACAAATTCGCTGTCACCCGACATTCAAACGGAGGTTTGTATCGATGATTACCTTTCTTTTCTAGTCTATAGCTTAAGATATTAACTATCTTAAATGATCGCTAGAAAATTCTTTTAAAAACAAGTTTCAGCAACCGCGACGGCCACGCAATGTACAGCGTGAATTAAAATAAAATAAATTGATATTTTATGCAAGAATCTCGCGCTCACCTTGAATTTATCAGTTTGCCTATCGAGTGCGGAGAACCTTTCAACATCCAATTTCAAATAGAGACATTGAATTTTCACTCCTGTGGTTCACAGTCCCCATGTAAAAATATTATCTGGTAATCTCAAGTTGTTGTTTTGTAGAAGACTGCTAAGAAGTGTACCGAGGTAAACAAAACACGTGTTGAGGCATTGCTCTCTTTGTTACATTCCCGTTGCAGTGTCCTCGTAGTTCGCTTAAAATCCCAAAATTTGTTCTAGACTTTGGTGATACATCAAGACAATAGCTTCTAGTGGACAATTTTCTTCATTCTCGTCGCTTGTTCATTAGAATGATATTGATATTCTAAGGTTACGCCAGATGTCGAGCAGGAGTTAAGTAAATCAATTCAGTGCGTAAAATTATTCTTGCTTAATCTTCACTTCAGACTACAAGACCAAAAGTTGGTGGACTTGGGTAAAAGCTTATAAGACATTCCAATAAATTAAGGTGAGAAGGCAACACACATGACTTCTAACGCTACACTAAGAGAATGTATGCGAATGGAAGCACATAATTTCTGAAGTTGCTTTAACTTGTCGATTTTTCAGTTCTAATTTTCTCCTTTTCTAAATTTTGATTACAGAATGTTTTGGAGCGCTCTGACGTAGGAGGTCTGCAGATTACTAACAACAGTCTTAAATAGTGCAATGAGAAATAAATGTCATATTTTGTGAGCAAACTGTGTGTGTGTATTCTTTAAATATATCATAGGCTTAAAGTGCGTCCTTCTCATGATCGCATTTCACTCGCTAGCAAACTCAAAATACTTTCGGATCGGCCCATGTCTACAAACAAACCACATGCTCGTGAGCAAAAAGGCGCCCATAGTTCTTCGGGCACGTTTCGCTGTGCGCAGTGAGAGGAGTTTCAGTTGCAGCTTTTCATGAGACTACTAATAAATTCTGCACTAAGAACTTTTATGCGCGACCTCTGCATTAACAGTTGATTAGCTCGAGTAACCTAATTCTAATACCAATTTTGACGTGAAAATGAACAGGTATTACAAATTGCGATTCTTGTCTTCCAATTTGATGTCAGTGAAAAAGTACAAGAATTCACAAACCCACCGCAAGTCGCACTCATAAACAACAGGCAGCATAACATGTGTTTGAGTCAACGCGCAACAAAAATATCATCTTCTTCCGCCCTGCGCAAGCGACTCTAGCAAATATCTACAGCTCGACGCATGATCACGTGATCAAAACAGCCTTCGTGAATTTAATAACAAGAGTACGTTCTTCCACTAACCAGCTAGATAGTTTCACGCTTTCAACGTGAGGTCTTTCAACAACAAGATGGCAGGTTACGAGGGAGCAGAACCATCGACACGATTTTGCGAAATAGTTTACGTTGGCAGGAAAGAAGGTGGTCGAGTAATTCGTCCCCACGATGTAACAATATTCTACAAGTTTAAATCAGGACGAGGAGGTAGGTCGAGAACACGAATCTCAATGGTTTTTACGATCTTTACACAAGAGCTACATACGTTTATGTCAGCATTTGCTTGATTGCTTTCCATAAGATTTTGAAGTCCAAGGAGGAGTCATATTTGACGAGTCGCAACAATCATACTCAAGACAATGCAGACTAACAATTGTTGCCGCAAACGGCTACTCGTTTGGCATCGCTCGTAGCCGCGGAGGAGGTAAGTAAACGCCTGTGTTAAAGTCAATTTAGAGTATGAAACTAGCTTGGGCGATCAAATATTTCTTGTTTGTTTTGAAGAATGGGAGTTCACCACTTCACGAGATACAGTATGGGGGGAATTGAAACGTGTGGACTTGTAAAGACCAGGTAAATACTTCTAAAGAAAATCTGCGTCATTTCCTCAGCATCGTATTAGAATTCAAAGCTACCTGCTCCATTCCATTAATTCTCTATAGCTAAAAGTTAGACAGTAAATTCCAATTTTATTGCAACTTGTTAAAGCGGTGAAATCAGTCACCTCGAAATTTTGAATTTCTCGAGTCACAACAGAATCCATGTTGATCTGCCGCCAATCGGTTAGTGTTCCTTTTCCTCTCAGGCACTTCTCTGTTCATTCATTTCAATATTTTGGACTAAATCCGAGATTCCTGTGTTCTTTCATTTCACGCAACCAAGGCAAACCATCTGCATGGTCGTTGATATCTGAACGAGCGAGCTTCACAAAATCACTGTCACGCAGAATATTAAATTACTCTTGTTTCATCGCACTCGGTCACAATGTTCAAGCGTGCAAACGGTAACTGAACCGACCTTTACTCTACCAACAGCACGAGTGGCAAAATACACGGAGAGAAGAAAAAGATCTCGGTGCAAGGTCAAGAAAATCAAAGGGAGGACACTGTAACTAAATGTTGTTAGCTAAATAAATGTCACTTTTTGTGTTGTAAGTCTACTTGTTTTGTTTTGCGCGCAAACGAAAACGCGTATTCCAACGACGGTAATTTGTCGTGAGAACATCATAGATGATGCGAAAAATCTGCAAATGCGAGCACTTCTTTGAAAGTAGCATGTACTACTATTAAAATATGATGCAATGTGTAGAAATAAACGCTGATTTCCAAGTGCAGTGATCAAAATATCTCCTCTCTAAACCTTAAGTCCCTCCTCTTTCACTCCCGCGGAAACTAATGTATTCACAGTTGGAAAAAAGATAAACATAATTGCACGTCTGACAAGCGACTTGAGCGCAAATGTTTTGACTTAACATATGGATACGTAGTTGAATCTCACTATAAGTCAGCTTCTTAGCTTTCTTTCTATGTGTCCAGAAGTGACGCCAATAAAAAAACTGGGTAAACCTTGTGAATATTTCGTAATAATGCCATACACAAAGGGAGCTTGGGATACCTATGACATCACTTACAAATTCTGTACCAGAAAGTGCCGACTCGTACAACTGTTGCGCTATCTATATCAGCAATCAGCGAGCTCGAATCCTCCAACTTCAAATATACATTTCTAGGCTAAAATGAACCCGTATCTGACTCCTACTTTCGTTGACAATACTAGTGAGGTATTGAAACTCTACAAAAGCGGGAACTGGTATCAATCTCGTAAACATGAAGCGACAATCATTCGCAAACCAAACGGAGGTGAGGCATACTGATCTAATGGATGCGTTGCTAGTTAAATCGCAGACCCTTTACCATTATCTCTCTCCGTCGTTTACTCATAACAGAGTTTGAAGTTCAAGGAGCATTCTTAGTGTATAATGAACCAAAAGAAGTCTGGATTGGACAACGCCGTCGTCACTATAGAAAACTTCAAATCCTGACACCTTCGGAGAACGTGGTGGAATTCGAGCGCCATGGAACCAGAGGTATTTTGCGAGTAATTACTTTATTTGAATTTACTTTTAAAAAGGCAGAAAGTAAGATGTTGTTCTCTGCTTAAAAGATTACAGAATGATCACCCCTGGATATGAGTTAGGTGCAGTCAATTGGGTGCAGTTTTGAACGAGGTAAGGTGATGTGATTGCAATGTGGCTATACTATGTGGCTATTGCTTTGTTGTTTACTAGAGAACAAATTTTATTACACTATAAAATATCATGAAGTCGCCACGTACGAGGGGACTTTGGCGATTGAAAGACTGCGCTAAAAACAGCAACTAGTGTATATTTGTTGAACTTATCTAGCAAGGAAGCAAATAGCTGACAAATTCTTCGGTTCTTTGTACAATGAAGACAACAAGCTGGAAGATAAAGGAACAAGATGGCTACGATTTCCAGCCGTTCTTAGTTACTTTATTCACAAATTAAAGAATAACATGAACAGTTACGCCTCTCTCTAGCTTATTCTGCTTTCAACATGGGTGATGCATGACGCAGTTTCAAGATAAATCGATCGGTTGGAATACACCTTATTAAAAAATGGCGGAAAAACATTATTCTTTTGCCAGTAAGTTAACATTTTCCGCCATTTTGGAATAAGGTGTATGTTACAGTACTATGGTGTGGCTAAAACAACGCCTGGTTAACTTTCTCTCGATAGTTTGAGGAAAATAAAGAAAGCTGTCAGTCCATGCGTCCATCAAGCACATCAACCAAGATACAGTCATTGTGATTATGTTGTTAACGAAATAAAATATTGATTTACATGCCATGCGATTATGTCTATTCATTTTGTTTTGCGTACACAACAGCAGTTTTATAGCTCTCAAAGATAAAAATACAGAGGAAATATAAATACAACTTTCTCACTAAGACGCGGGAAAATCGAAAAAACAAGCGCATTTCTTTCAAACTCGTATGATTTGTTATCGTTGACATGATGCAATGCTTAGAGGCTTTACTCGCGCAGAAATAAATTGCATTCATAGATTGAGAAATCTGCTTCTGGAGGAAAATTCGAGCCGCATTCATTTTCGCAAACGAGTAATGTACGACGGTCGCCCTGAGAACACGATTAACAGGAAGAAACGTAATACGAAGTGAAGCTTATAAAACATGAGTAGGAAAGGACTTAAAGACACGCGTTAAACATGAAGTACGAAGAGTATATTTCACTGACTTGGCTCTATATTTCCTTCTTCTCGGAGTGAACGTCACTAAGAATGTGGCATCACTTGTAGTTTCGTACGCATAAAGTAAAGCGTATTTTTTACAGACATTAAAACAGCACAAAATTATTATATTTAGGGACCATGTTAACATAAGAATCGAGCAGAAATGCAAATTTCAACTTGTCTAGAAACATCGGCTGAACCCTACGTGGTGCAAGTGATAGAATTGTACATTCTCTCTACCTCTAACCCTCCCCCTTGTACTAATCATATTCAATGTGTGACAAACAAGCCAAAGAGCAAACGATTGAACTTTCTCAAAACAAAACACAACATTATGGGACTGCCTAGCCCGACGTTTATGACAAATAGCTTCAGAACTACTGCAACCGATGGTAATGCGAGCTTCATAGATTTTATTGAAGATATTTAGAGAAAAGAATCGACCTAACAGGTTAAACCGCATGCGCGCGCGAAAAGCGCACGTGAGTGAAAACGCGCGCTAGCAAACAATGTTTTGGCTGAAAGAGTATGTTTTGCATGTGTCGCCCAACGAACTTAAAATAGATCTACTTGGTATTGTTATTGTTCAAAAACACTCTTTGCGCCTAACGTCATTAAGAAATTAGCATAGTAAGTGCGCACGGTCTGCGCGTCACTTCGCCGATTGAAGCACGTTGACGTGAGCAAGGAGCAAGAGTGAGGGACACTTTCATTTAAAGTAAAAGAGTTTGGAAATCAAACACAACATGGCAGACGATGCTCAAAACAATTTCGTCGAATTTGTCCAAGTATGGGGAGGTACCTTTAACCAGTATTTGGAGGCAGTAATCCTGTACGACTCACGAAACGGAAGTAAGATCATAATATGGAATATTTCCACCAAATTTCATTAGCGACAGTTTTCCACAAAACCTGTTTACAATAATTGCAGGATTTACGGTTCAAGTAGGATACAAGACTAGCGAAACAAGAGAAAAAGAAAAGAGAGTTTTGCAAATCATCACGACTACTGGGGCCATGATAACGATCGAGCGACAAAACAAAGGTACTTAATGAAATACACAGTGCCGCGCTGTTATTCTGTTGTAAGTATCTAGTATCTAGTAACCGACTTCTTCGCAATTAGGAAAGTATAGTTCCAAGGGAAAGAAAGTCACCTGGAAAAGAACATCTCTGCCGAAAGATAACTGAGGTGAGAGACTTTCATCTTGTCTTTATTGGGCGCAAAGTGGTTATTGTTTCCATTGAACGCCAAATACACAAGATGTCAAAGAACCAATTCATTGTAACCAACACATATAATGAAAAATTGCTGGGAAAAGTCTTTTCTATAAGCTAAGACGAAACCGCTACGGCGCCAGTTGTGACAGATAGAAACACTGTCCCGCTCTTGAGCATCCAACATCGTTTGCTAGCGTAACCCTTTGCTGCCATTTTACTTTCATTTCTAGAAACATCTTGACAAAGTTTAAACCACAGTGCATTTTCTCAACAGCTGGATTGCCACTTTAACAAGATTCAGTAGCCCTAAAAGATGCTTCAGAACACATTTAGCAGCAGAAATGTGTAAAAATATTGCCGATCTACTAAACTGGATTTGTAAACTTCACAGTAGACAAAAAGGTTTTGCAAAATAAATGGTGTATTTTTCTCAAATAGTCTTTACTTATAGTCAAAGGTCGTTTCTTCACCGGCGGGAAAGAAACAGAAAGGGCAGGAATAAATCAGTAGTGACGAAATACAAATGAAGTACTTTGAGAGAGATTGCAAACTGTTTGTAAAATGAAAAACTGTCATGTGACATGTCATAAGAACCACACGCGGTGCGGAAGATCAAAACTTGTTCTCTCACTAACTCTAGCTCCTCCTCTTGATGAGAAGGCGGAATTAATTGGCATTCTCCGTTGTTACATCAGATACCTCACGCAAAGAGGAAGCCTCATGGAATTAAGATTCTATAAGCCATTCAATGTAAGTAGATGCTGTTCTAGAGCACATTAAGCGTTCGGCCCGAGCGTTCATATTCTGTTGGAAAAGTCATGAAAATGTAGACTTTCTTTAGAACTCACTAAATGACGGTGCTCATTCGAATCTGCAACTTATTTTTCAGAAAAGCGAAGCGCGCACTGAGCAACATTTAAATCTGTACACAGTGAGGAAGCTTTGAAGAAGACCACAATAAAACGAGACACTGATGAAGATTTCCTTTGCTTTACCGTCCAATGTCAAAGACTAGTTACTTTAATCGCTTGTAATAAGCCAAAATTATTCTCATCGAAACCGGTGTAAGAATGGTGCGTCACAGAAATGCTACGCTCAACTGAACAAAATCGGGCTCCACTAAAACATCGCCTAGACGTCCGACAACATTACGGTAATTTGATGCTTAAATCAAGAAAGCTAGTGACTAAGAAATCCACAATCTGCCAACTACTTTGACTCTCTAATCTAACAACAACCGCTATTCCTCAACAATTGGATGGAACTCGATCAAGGGAAAAAGCGCTCCCTATTCAACACTGAATCAGTTAAAATACCTACAGCTAAGATAAAAATAATAGAAAAAAGCGCACCTCAAGTTACGATCGCCTCGCCATCACTCTCCTCTGCTCAAATCGTCCATACCAAACACAATATTTGCAAACATTAAAAAATATCTTAACATTTTTCAACTGCGCAACAAACAAAGCAGATCTGCTAAATTTTTCCTTGCCTTTTAAATAGCCACAAAAGCTCTTTACTGTGACGTTTAGTCCTTGTACGCGAAGTGATTGGTCCCATGATAGCGACACGCTCATATTTTGTTTACATGCAAATTCTCAATAGAACCACGCGCGAAATCTCATTGGAGGAGGTCGAGCACCAGTTTGACAGTTTGTTAATCAAGTAAGCCATTCAATAAGTATTGCATATCTTTCCAGAGCCCTCGACTATCCTTCTGTGCAATACATTTCATTATAGTGACGTCTGTTTACAACCGTGACACACTAGGTGATGGGCAAACGAAGGCTTTCCCTTCCATGGAAACGTAATAAATTAACGGCAGGTAATTTAAGAGGTTTTCTCGCAGAAAACAAAGTGGAAAACGAATTCTTACCAAGGATGATAGAATACTACAAGAAATATATCGGTTTCGCGTCTTTCTAAAAATCAGTTATACGAGCTCAAACGCATTTCGATGGCTTTTGTGCACCTTATACATATTTGGAACATGACAATAATATGTAAAAGATTTGATGTTGTGACATCCCTTCCCTTTAGCAGTAAATTACAATGTTGTACCAAAATATGAGTTTAACTTCAATTAATATTTAGGATAAAATGGTAGTATCTCCATTAATTATCGCAGATAGAGCAATTACTAGAAATACCTAGACTCAACATACTCTAAAATTTAAATAATTAGCAATCATAGCATTATGGTCGACGCAGTAGCCTTATAGATAACACGTTAGACTCAGGAACCATAGATCTGGAGCTCAAGCCATAAGACACTTTACTCTCACAGTGCCTCTCTCCCGCCAGGTGTATAAATGGGTACTGGGGCCTAGAGTAGCGTGCTAAGTTTTAGTGCCCAATCCATCCACCAATTTAGCTTCCTACGAGGAAAGTTTTGCCCCAAAGACTGATCACCGATTTAAATATTCTGTCCACAAATGAGCGCAAGTGATGTTTGTGAACGAATCACAATGAACTTGACTGCATTGGTATTTGAGGATTGCTTGTCCCTGACATTAGGCTGTCTAAAAGATGGTGATAGTTCCATTTTGATCACTCGGTGATCGAGTCTTCTAGAACATCCTAATGAAACAGTACAACCCAGAGCAGCCATGGCATTGTGAGAAAAATCCTCTTCTTGTGGAATCGAACCACGACTGCTTCGTGTTCTGTAGGAGTTGAAAGCCATTAAGCTAACAATATAGAACTAGAACGAAGCAAACTTGACACATTTTCTACAATTTCCTCCAGCGAAAAGCGACAAATGAACCACACAACAGGAAAATGCAGCGAAACAGCTTTATCTGGATGGTATTACAGTAGGAATTTATCCACAGACTTCAAAGTTAGAACCACATTGCGCAGTATTAACACACGAAAGTATTGCTGAATAGCTTTCATTGGAATGACCATAAGCTAGGGGTTCATCCACAGATTTCAAAGTTAGATCCATTTGTGTAGATGATAAACAGTACCACGTGAAAATACTGCTCGAAAGCTTTCATTGGAATGGTCACACACTAGGGTTTCATCCATAGATTTGAAAGCTGGAAACATACGTTGTAAATCATACTAAACAATACTGCTCAATAATAGCTTCTATTTGCAAGGTCACACACTAGGGTTTCATCCACAGACATAAAAGTTAGAACCACCTTTTACAGCATGATAAACAGTACCACATGAAAGTACGGCTCAATAGCTTTCAGTTGAAACGTCACACACTAGGGTTTCATCCACAGGTTAAAACGTTTGAGCCACCGTGTACAGCACACTAAACAGTACCACATGAAAGTACTGTTCATTCACAGTCCTTTTGGATGGACTGGTCACGCATCAATATTTCATTCACAATCTGACAGTTTGAACCACATTGCGTGACACAACATTTGACGTCAAAAGGAAAAGGGTTAATAAGACTTCAAACGCAGAAAGTAGAACAAAAGAAACACTAGCAGATATTGATCATGGAAAAACAACCAGGGAAAAACCCAACAAGCCTAGCAAAAGACAAAGAATGGCTTGTCACTCTGCAATAAAATGAAAAAGCAATATATTGGGATTCCCCTGAAGCAAAGACCCGAGCTGATTGGCAGAGTATGAGAAAGATAGAAGTTAGCCAATGGCATTGTTGTAAGATTCATTAGCTAAACCATACTGAAAACGCTTGCAGAAGTCAAATTCTCAGCATACTTATACACAAACCTAACGGAGACATTACGAGACAGAAAAAGATATTTCAAAGTTGCTCAGTTAAAATACGCAGCCTGTCTTGGTCGAATCAGCTTGTGTCGTTTGAAGAGGACATGGAGAATGCAACGAGCGAGAAAGAAGCAGGCTTTTCTGGAAACAGTGATGGACGAAAATCATCTCCCTATCAGCGGATCGTTATCGCGTGCCCTGACAATCATATTATCGTCGTGAAGCGGTTTACGAGCGGAGGTGAGAAGATGGATTTGCTGAGAGGAAATAAGTTATATGACAAAGATGCAACACTCAAGAGTTTGCTTGTGTTTCTTGCAGAAGTCAAAGTTGAAGGGGGGAGGCTTGTAGCTGTTGAAAACAAGAAGGGACGCTAGCTGACACAAAGGTGCGTTTGCATTGTTTTATTATTTGCCAGAGATGAAATTTTAGTGAAATTATGCATGAAAATGAGTCGATAAACTTGGGCTATCACATAAATAGCCAAAATTCTTGTAAGCCAATTAATTCATTCACATTTGAGATAGTTCCGAATGACCAATCAACTTAATTAGTTTGTATCTGATTTCTTCAAAGTAAAAATAAAAACGAAAGCGGTAGAGCAAAGGAAATAAGTGCATTTATTATAGAGATGATGAAATAACAAAGTAAAATTATCAAATGGAAGGTAAGAATAACATGTTTAAGTGAAAGAAAAACAATAACAAGAAAAATAGTAAAACAAGAATGAATTAAAAAGGATAGATAGAGAACAAAAAAAAAACACTGAAAGTTAATGGCATAAACAAGAGCCAATTGACAGCGAAACAAAATTTTAAGAAGCCGTGAGAGCGACCAACATTCACTTTCTCCTAACTATAACCATACATCACCAACCACACAGGTGGCGAGAATAAAAAAGGCGTCAATTAAGGAGTATCGCCTTGATTGACCATCAAATTCTCACTACAAGCATTCAAAAAATTGTGTGACAATAAGTAGGGTGAATTTATGCAAGGCATATACTTTTAGTTAAGGACAGAAAGAGCGCGATAATTCGATAGAGAGCCACAAGTAGACATTCGTTATCGTCTTGAATCTGTTGGTCGAGAACACCTGAGCTTTTCTAAAGTGAGTAGCTCCGACTAAATGCCTGTGTTAATCAATGCGTCAAAGGAATTTTTGTACTCGATCTTTGAAGTGCAATCGTAGTAAACGACAACATCTGTTTAGTAAACAGAATAGCACCAAGCGTTTTGATCCTACCCTTTGAATAGGGTGAAAAAATGGCGCGAACCTAAACCTTTAGTGTCTGTATCAAGTGTTTGGAAAGCAAATGATTTTAGTCTGAAAATTTGATTTCAACAGAGGTGTTGGCTAATCAGATTCGAAGGGTAGATTTGCTCGGAAGTTTGCACTTGCGTTTGTGTTTAGTCTGTACATTTGTATGCAAATTCCCAGTGATTTTGGCATAGTTTCGCAGAAAAAAATTACATCGCTTTCCCATGCAAACATTGTAGTTCACGCCATGTTCGCACCCTTTTCAACATGGCGGAAAATGCCAAAAGCTCTATTTAAGTCTCTCTTCAGTTTAGTGATATTAACAGATCTTAGAGTAGATAGAGTCAAAACGTTTGAAGAACGCACAGCTAAAAGAAACTAAAGACATACCTTTAAGAAGCTTGTTGGTCAGTGATTGAAAAAGGCCCCTTTTGAAATGAAGGAATTCAACTGCAGCGTGTAAGAAAAGCACGCTAATGTATGCAATAGCTAATGGGTTTGCTTATCTGCTCAACATACTGTTGTAGTTTATTCAACCAACAATGGCTTTATTGAGTTGCAAAGCCACACACGAACATTCCAAACATTACTTGTCGGAACAAGATAAGAAGATGTAAAGGTGATAAAAAGCGTAGGCAATTAGCGACTAAACGCAAATTGCAGTAAATTTGGACCAATCCTTGAATTCTGTTGACTTTTTTAAACAATTCTTGCGTATTTTTTGTTAATTTATAAACTTGTAAATGACACCAAATATTATTTTACTGTTAAATTCTCGACCAAATGACAACCAACAATGATTTCTGAACATATTATAAACCACGTTTTGGAACAAAAAAAAGCACTGCCAAACTCATTATTCCGGGTGATTAACTTCTTATCTTTGAATGCAATCCATTTCCGACATATTCTGTATTGGCAACACGCTCCTTTGTTTAGCTTCCTAGCATTTCTTTCGCGCTTTCCCAAAATTCTGAGCATTTTTAGAAACAGAAATATCGCCATTAAACAACATGAACTTGACTACCCATATACTAACATAAAAAATCTCCTTGGAGTTTCTCATACATTTTTCATCGCTCACTTTGGGAGAATGTCTTCTTGAGATAACCTAGCCTTTTACTCACACGACCTGCAGTAACCTTAGTCTTAAATTTTGTTGTAAATAATTTGAAAGGAGCAGTTGTGGATTTAAATCAATGATAGGAATGAGAGAGGCGATAGTTTTGCAGTCCCTGTATCAAAATATCAATTCTCCTTAATGTGTGCCATACATTTCTCATGTTAGTTATGAGAATTTGTTTCCATATCAATACAATATCCTCTAGTTGATAATATTCTTAATTCCAATCACCACTTACTTATGGGACACTAGCACGGCTGATCATAGAAATTTCTATTTTCTAATTTCCTCAATATATTGCCAAATGCCACAAAATACACAAATACATTTGATAAAAAGACCCCACAAAACAAGATAGAACAGTTATTTTGAGGAAGAAGTACATGATTGCAAGGATGGAAGTCGGATTGCAATTGATTTTTGGACAGGATGTCCAGAAATCAAAGCTGCCATTCTGGTGAAATTTTGAACCTTTTATTAGTCACTTTTTCCTCCAAGTTGACATTTCTTTGTTTTTCCACTTTTAGCATCAGTTTTCTCTTCCTATTGCAAGACAATAAAGCACAATTATAACACGATACAGGCCATTCTTATAAAAATATGATATTTCAGGCATTACAGTGTCCCTTTAAAGTATTGATATTGTACAGAAGAAAAAAACGATTCAAATATTTGTTCTAGAAGAAGTAAACAAGTTGAGCTTTTTGTATGTTATGTCCAACCAAATGAACAACTTGAAAACAGCTGTGCATTTAGGTACACAATAATATTTTCCTCAATATGTTTTCCTCTTTTCTACAAAATGCGCTGCACTTGTTTTCCCTTGTAATTCACTATTTGAATCAAGATTTGTGTTTTCCTCAGTCTGTCATTAAGGTCAATTAGGTGGTAAGCAAGCATGACATTTTGTGCCATACTACATGAAGATTATTGCAGTCAACTGAGCAGTGTTAGATTAATCGACCATAAGCAGATATCTAGTCAAGAGAATGTAAGCAAACATTTTTGAGGCATGATCTCTCAGACACTTGACTCCATACCATAGGCAGAAACACAGCCAGCTCAACTCACAGAGCCATTGAATGATGAAAAGTTGAAAGAAGGACATGAGGCATGGGGCTTGATGGTGTGCACTGAACTCTGGATCGAGTGGTCTGGGTTCGAGCCCACTGGGGTCATTTGTGTTCTTGGGCAAGAAACTTTAATCTTGCAGCACATCTCTCCCGTCTGGAGATAATCGGTACTGGAGAATTGTTGGGGCAACCTGACAGAATGCTCGGGAGTAACCTGTAATGGACTAGCATCCCATCCAGGGGGAGGGGGTAGAAATACCCCCAGTTGCTTCATTTAGAAACCAGAGTTAAGCCGTGAGAGCTATGAGCCAGTTGGTCTTAAAAGATTTATCTTTGTCCTGTCCAATGGTAAATCAAACCAAAAAGAGTAGAAACGAGAACAGGAAAATAAGAAGAAAACCTTGCAAGCAAACTTTACATGATCCCACTCCATGCTATGGAAACCAGGATGAGCTCCGGCCTGAAGGGCCATTAGCTATAGTCTCGTATGCAGAATTTACCTATCTACCCACTGCAGAAAGAGAACATAGTACAAGACCAGTGACAACTGTAAACTAGAGATGAGTGACGGAAAATGAATTTAGACCAAAGCTCCAGAATTTCAAACAATCAAAAGGTCCACAACACATTTATAGCATGATTCCCCATGAAGTCTAACCTTCGCTTTTATAAGTCATGTTTTAAGCACCATGTAAAATAGCCAACTGCTACATCAACATGTCTAAGTTTGACCGTAAAGCACCAACAATATCTACAAACTTGCTCTCCATTGTAGACACAGCTTAGCACACTTAAGACCATGGCAGATCAAGTGTTTGGGTCGAAGCCCTCGGGCCAGGGTCATTGTGCTGTGTCCTTGGACAAGATACATGTACTTTACTCTCACAGTGCCTCTCAACCCAAGTGTATTACAGTGACCTGTTAGGACAACCTGGCAGACTGCTGGGAATAATGTATCTGAGGGTGGTGGATTAGGGTAACAGACATCTCACAGTAAGCACTTAGAACTGATGACTTACTAGGCTCTGTAACAGACTTACTTTGTTATAATTCTAATTATTATAATTGGTTATTAACATTTTATACTATGAAATTATTATAATTATATAATAAGTTTTAATATTATTGAGCAAATTTAGATTAAATAAACATAGCAACATTTTTAAAAGAAGACGTCCACAAACCTGACTCCAAGTATCGTAATATATAACTGAAATTATGACACTTAAGCAAGTTTTTTTGTGTTATATACCCTTCCAATAATGCCTGATATGTGATAAATGACAAATTAACCCACAGGAGAACAATATAACATACATCTACATTATGGGGGTCTTGCAAAGGGAGGCATGCTCCCATCACTGCAAGACATTAAATAAAAAAAAAAATTAAAAAGCAGGGTGGGGGGGGGGGGGGGGAGGTAAAAGACCTAAAAAATATATAATAAAATATGTACCTTATACATACTTATTTCCTCCAATAATAGCAGTGGGCAATTATCTCACTTTTGTTTCAAAAGGGGTGAGTACTTGCACGGAGTGAATAACAATTTTCTTGAGGGGGTTGATGATTTCAAATATTGCTTGCTGGGAATCTTGCCATAAATACTTGTTTTATTATCCCATTTAGTCCTGAAATAATCACATCATGTACACCAAACACAGGCTTTCTAAGTGTTCTCAATTTGGTTTCAGTCTCAATATCAACTCCTAAAATTCCCAGTTGTAAATATTCAACAGAAAAGGGGTAAAAGAGTGGGAGGGGAGGGGGGTTGTTTATTCAAGGATCATGGGGTAGAGGAGGGGGTGATTATTCAAAAGAGGAGATTATTTCAAATATTTTATCCAAAGGGTGTATAATTATTCAAAGGGGGGAATAATTGTGGGATGGCTGTTATTTGAGGAAATATGATAAATACTGGTAAATGTGTACAAGTATGTTACAGCAAAAGCAACATCAATCAACTAGAAATTAAAATAGCTAAAATGTGTATTTCCAGAAAATATCCATACTCCCTCAACAGAAGTGATTGGAAATTCTTTGGAGGAGGGGGGATCTCAAAGACCCAAAAATTTAAGCCATGTACTGGTATGAAACTAAATTGGGATTTCCAGGGGGATGGGGGGTCATGGAGCAAAGTCCTTCCATGGGAGGGGGTATGGATATTTTCTGGAACTATACAATCTTGAATTAAAAAAAGGACAAAATAAAGCTAAAAATAAATCTTACTTAAACACTGCACTCAACAAAAATAATTGATTTAGATTGAATGAGAGCAAGAAAGTACCTAGCTACAATTCATGATAAAATTCCTTGGTCACTTGTTGATTTTCTGTCTTAACTCCCACTCCCCTACACCCATAACACCCCAGGGGGGTACTCAGGATTTCAAGTGACAGGGATGATAGAAGGATTTTTTGGGGGTTTAAAAATGTTCATTTCAGGGATTTGTTGGGTAGGCAACTTTGGCAAGTATTTTTGTGGGTAGCTTGTAGGGATATTTTTTGGATATTACTGACCTTCAGTGCGTAGTTCTGCGAATAAAGCACAGTCAAAGGATTAGTTTCCCCCGAAGTGTTCTTGGGTGTCTCTAGTGTTTTTAAAATGAGTACCAGATGAAGAAAAAAAAGTCTGTATACGAGCCTAGGGGCCCATCAGGCCAGAGCTTATCCTGGTCTCCGTAGCATGAAGCAACTAGGAGTATTGCTACTCCCCCCTGGATGGGATGCTAGTCCATCGCAGGGTTACCCCAGCAGTAAATTTGCCAGGACCCATTTACACACCTGGGTAGAGAGAGGCACTATAATTGTAAAGTATCTTGCCCAAGAACACAACGCAGTGCCCCGGCCAGTGCTCGAACCCGGACTGCCCGATCTGGAGTCCAGCGCACTAACCATTAGGCCACTGCACCTCCCACAATGAAGAAAAGATAAAGTCAAATGATATGATGAATAAACAGACACAAACATTCCATTTCTAATGTTTTTAATGTTTAAAATTTTAAGGGTCAGAAATTCAGCATGGGATTTTTTGGCGGTTAATTTTTGGTCCAGGGATTTATTTTTGGTTTTGTTGAAAGCCCTAGGGATTTTTGGGGTCTTGATTTTTCCTCCAATTCGATCACCCCCGTCACTTGAAATCCTGAGTACCCCCCCCCCCCCCTCCCCCTGGGCATAACACAATTTTATTCTTCAACATTATTCAGGGGAAGGAGTATTCCCAGATGGTTTCAATTATTATTAATAGTGCCAAGAACTTTTGCCGAGACATATAAGCCAGGATACTGTAGACATATGTTTCACTTCAGGTTAAAGTAATAGGTACAAAATGTGTATTAAATTATTAAAATATTAAAATATAATTGTTGTTCAGGTTCTCACCTTTGATTCAAGAGTTTTGTAACTAGGTGTCTCTCCTCCGAAAAACCAACATTTCTAAATTCAAATAAAAAAGATTCTAAATTCAAACTAATCATTCTACATTAAAAAACAAAATTGATCTTTTTTCATTGAATTAAGACAAGTAACCTAGTAACTAAACTTAATTTACACCTACCAATCAATCAGAGTTTACAGGTATCTGTTGTGCTATCTCATCCGAAATGGGAATAATTTCACATCAAATCAGGGGATTCAACATGTTTTTAAGTACAGGTATCAGCAACTGAAAGAGTAGGTGGCTGCGACAAGTAAGCTTGTTTGTCGTGAGGTGATTGCTATGACAAGAGTAACCGGCAACATATAATCAAGTGGCTGCCGCAACTCTGGTAGCTGCCCGCTTGTTCTAAAAACCCTATCGAATCTCTTACAAAGTTCTTTCCTACAAATGAGCATTCAATAATGAAGCTTATAGTCACCAGAGCTTAATTATCAACCAAGGTTTCTGCTATTAAACTGGATGAAGATTCTAATTCCTGTAAGAAAGACATACCGGTATCGTGTAAATACCCTAATGACTCTTTTCAGTACAAAATGCGTGACCTCTTAAACCTCACTAAAATTGGTAACGCTTGTTGAAATACATGTAACCATATGAAACTCAATGAAACTCGCATACAGGCAAAACAATTACAGCAAATCTAGTACCATAAAATTGCTAATTCATAGTGGATTGAAATTTGCACCAGTGTAAAATTTTACGCTTAGAAGAAGCTCACTTCAAAAATGAGGAATAGTCATTGTACGAGGGAGCCTCAATTTGCCAGTTTGCAGTTCCTAAAACTTTTTTCACTGAATTCAGATTATGAGATCGCTTTAAGCTGAAATGGGACCGATCAAATGGCCATTTAGCAAAGGGTCTCTTTTTTGGTTTCAAGAACTTATAACCAAATTCTCATAACTGGTATAATAAGAAATGTATCAGAACTAGTAATGAGAATTGATATTTTAATCTTGGAAATGACTGCTGTGAGTTTAGTAATAAGAAACGAAATCTGTTCAATATTCTTACTAAGGTACTATGAAATGAATTATCCATCTTATATTTTCAGGACCTTTCAAGTTGTACGGGGGCGCCACGTGAGAACACTAACAATTGGATAAAGGAAATATGAAGAAGGCAACAAACCTCGCCATATTGCACATTGCAGACTATTTCTTAGCATGTTTTTGTAATTTCTGTTTGTAAAATAGATAGCAATTCGCCCTAATATAAAAAGATTTATCATTAAAACGGATCCGTCTTCTAAGTTTCAACTGTTATTATGCATAGTGTAAAACTTCTCGACCTCTGGCTCTAAGATGCGTCTTCGCGATAAGACATTCGCACATGTGAATGCGATAAACAACAGTCGACGCAATACAGATTTACTTAGCTTGCAGTTGAACATATTTAACAAATGACACTTTGCCTTTACAATAAAAAATCAGAACGTTTGAAATACATACCTTTATACTCAATCGTTTCTGGAAGAAACTTCCCTCCAACGCGCGATCGACGCTAAGACGCGCATTTTGCTTCTTTCATCTCCGAGCGACTAGTCCCCAGACTACCGCGTGAAAATAGGAAGGGAAGATGGCAAACTGGCGCGAGCTAGGCGCGACCTAACCGCGGTGACACGATATTTGCGCGTTTCTGTTTCTCCTGCTTGTTCCTATTAGTTGAGGAGTAACTCGAAAAACGGGATTAGCGGGAAGAACGGCGAGTGGATAAAAAGACGAGGGGCTTGGGGTGCGAGAGAGTGAGAGAAAGGGAACGCGTTCTCTCGCCTTCTCCCCCATACCCCTCCCCTAAATTTTCTCTCGCCGTTTTTCGCGCCGGCTCCCCAGCTTACCGAACCGGCCTAAAACAGGCATCCCTATAGTGTGTGTTCGTGGAGGCCTTGTTGGAGGAGTGAAACAATAAAAGATATTTGAATAAAGATGAATTTTTTTCCCAAAGGAAAATCATTCTGTTCTTTCACTCCTCCAATATGGCCGCCATGAACATAGTAAATAAATCTGTCACACAACTTGTCGCTGTTAAATAGGGAGCTAACTGCTGCACTGACAGCTACACTGAGTAGCCCAGTGTAAGACAAGCATACCCCGTTTATTGCTACGAAAATGAAGATTCTGAAGTTTTACAAGTGAAAGCCCAGATAAGAACCTGCTTCCCTGCAGCCCGTCAGGAAAAAAAACACCTTTTTGGAGGAAACCTAAACCCTTTTGAATGCAGAATCAGGTACTTAGGAAGAACCTCGAGGCACATTTTCTCAAAGTCGTTCATTTCTCTTTTCCGGCTTGGCAGTAGTCTAATTAACCTCGAGGGAGAGAGGTTGCAAACCGAGTTCTAAAATAACGATAGATACAATTGATTTATTGCTTCGTAGTCAAAAAGCACCATTCTACATCCTACCGGTTACATAAATAAGAATAAGTAAAAAAAGCAAAGTAGCGAATTGCGACGTCAGCCTAGAATTCAGCAACATCCCACCCTTATCCTGTCACTGTGTAACCATAGCAACTATCGGCGTCAGTTAACCGTGATCATGAAAACAACAATTTAATTAATGAAGATGATCTTTTTCAACAATGACACGAGCACGGAACAAAGAAATATTGATGATTTCGACATTGCAGAGTGTTTTAACCATTTACAGCTGTTGCTTTGACTTTATGGCATGAACGACATTTGCGCAGTACTTTATTTTTCCAATGCCACCTTTTCAAAAGGCAGTATTTCATTTTTCTTAGTTTGCCTGCTTTAAAATGGCACAGTAGAAAACTAAGTTTCTTGCACTTTTGGTTTTGACATAATTGGACCTAAAAAGGGGTACGTGTCCAAGAATATGCGTAAGATACTGGATAATGGAATGAACAGAGCGTTATACGGTCTGATCTCCTTGTGGTGATGCTTAGCCGAAGACAGGTTACACCCATAAGCGGTTATCACTCGGATCAGAGATGTCAAGACATCAGGCTGGAAGTTAGAATCGCGCAAGGAAACCAGGAAAGCCAAACTATGCAATCCGATGCACATTTTTGCAGCTATTTATACAAGCACAGCAACTGTGTTCTTGCACACTTTACGCACGTTACAGCGAGGCGAAATTCGGCTACCTTGGCGTTTTCCGATATGCTGAATATCGTCTAGAGGCTATATGACCGCATGTCATGTTTGTTACCTATTCGACCATGGTTTTTCTCTTCTTGTCAGTGTCCCTTTGCAGAATATTTCAGAACTAACTTTTTTCTTTGCATTTTTGATTTTAATACCGTTGCATCATTTAAGCCACATCTATAGATTTTATCACACTGCCCTTAGTAGTTAATCCTTTACTACCAAACTCCCAGCGTGTAGGCAACCTGAGATCCGACGATCTACACGGTTTACACGGTTTACATCTTAAAAAAATAGTTTATGATAATCCTCTAAAGAAAGTGTTGTGCCGTTGCATTATTTAAGCCAAAACTATAGATTTTATCACACTGCCCTTAGTAGTTAATCTCGATTAATCCTTTATTGCCAAACTCCTGGCGGGTAGAAACCTGAGATCCGACGATTTACACGGTTTACACGGTTTACAAGGTTTACATGGTTTACTTTCTTAGTGCTGTAAACCGCTGTAAACTATCATTTACATGTAAACCGTGGTAATTTCTCTGTATTTGCCGTAGGCAGCTTTTTAGGTGTGTATGTTGATGCTGAATATATATATCAAGGTGGAGACTATTGGTTAGCTTTGGCTAGCTAAGGAAAAAAACACCAACAATTAATCGTATACTAGAAAAAGGAAAGAACTAAAGGAAATTATTTTGAACAACGACGGTGCGAAAAGAAAAAGGCTGTAGGTAGCACTAAAAATGGGGAAAAAAACGGCCAAAAAAAAAAAGAAAAGAAAAAAACGGATTTCTGGGGAAGAATTACCCGGCCCCCAAGCCCGATGGAGGATAATTCCTTCAGCTGTGAGCAGCAGACTCTAGTCAACAAGCGGGGAGAGGTTATTCGGCCCCCAAGCCGTTTGAGAATAACCCCTATACTGGGAGACTCGCTGCGCCGCAGCGATACCATTTAGCCACCTCGAAATCCCTTGGGTGGATAACAGAAAAATTGGCTTTGTGTACTTGGTTATAAATAACTTCCGCCGGATATTGACTGAGATCGAGTACACACTCAGTTAAAGGTCAAATGAACCAAAATTTCGAATTTTCCTTTTTTTAGGCCAATTTGTTGATTAAGAACCAAATAAACATATTCCGAAGGGGAGGGGAGACTGGGCAAGATGGCGGTAGGGTAAGACGTGCACATGGAGCTCCTTCAAAAGTGATGCCGTTGGAATTGAAATTTCATGTCCACGAAAAGAAAAGGTAGACCAACTTCGTTGTCTGACAGTGCAGCCTCACCGGAGGAAAAAAGATCCTGTCGTGAAAGCAGCGCAAGCGAGGCAAGAAGCAAAATGAACGCCGACGGTCCTGAAACGCTCTCGGCAGTTGAATTACTCACAAAGAAAATGGACACCGTTCTTACAAAGCTTCAAAAGCTCGATAATATTGAAAGTAGACTCGATAACCTGTTTAAAGCTGTATCTAACATAGAAGATGCTGTTGCCAATCTTGACAAGGAGGTTCACAACCTGAAGGAGAAGATTAAAAACACCAACAAGACAGTGAAGGAACTCGAGGAAAGCGTCGACTTTAACGATGAAGAAATTGCCAACTTGAAACGCGATGTTAAAGCCGCTCAGAAGACAGCGGACGATTTAGGCAAAGAACTTCTTTACCAACAACATTACAGTAGAAGAGAAAACCTAATGTTTATTGGCATCGAAGAACACAACACTATGGAACAAGACGAACGAGGCACTCATCGCGAGGCGGAGAATACAAAGGAGATTATTTACAAGTTCATGGAAGAAGAACTTCAGATCTCCAACCCACGCGACAAGATTGAATTTCAAAGAATTCATCGAGTAGGAAAGCCAAAACATGATGGTCCTCGTCCAATTATTGCAAGATTCTTGCGTTATGCTGATCGCGAAATGGTCCTCCATCAAGCTAGGAAAACTTTGAAGGATAAAGAATTTAGTGTGTTTGAAGACATTGCTAAAGAACTGTATAAGTTAAGGAAATCTCAAAAGGAAAAATTCAAGGATGCTAAGGATAGAGGCTATAATGTGTATTTCAGCAAGAGATTCCCAGATAAACTCTATGTAAATGGAAAGTTTATTCCGCGTAATGCACCACTGTAATCATTTATTTGTCTTCTCTTTCTTTTTTTTTCGGCTCTTTATTGTACAACTAGGCTCACTATATGCTAATCACCTTTTCCTTTTCCTAAACGCATAAATTAATCTATATCACAAAGACTTAAATTAACACGTAGCCAACATCACAACGAAGGAGCACAAACAACATCAGGAATGCTATTCGAAGTAGGTGTAGGAACGCCCTCACAATTCGCTTTGGGGCAGTCGGTAAGTAAGATATATTCAGTCTTCTTTGTTTGTTTGTGTTGTAATTATGTATGTTGCTACGTATACGTTCCCAGCTTAATTCTCAGTTTCATTGATTTTGCTACGCCATCAAATAAGCATTCGCTAATCATGGAAATCAATAGCTGCTTTAGAGCTTTCCTTCGTTATCTTGTTTGTTTACCAAGAATAATTCGTCTATTTAGGATAGAACCCGTAGCCGCACAATAGGTGAAGTTAATTTTAAGATAATGTCACTCAATGCTCGAGGGATTCGAGACCTCCAGAAACGTAAATCCATTTTTACGTGGATCGAGAAACAGAAAGCTGACATAACGTTTCTTCAAGAAACCTATAGTACACCAGAAATCCTTACCGACTGGAAATTCCAATGGCGTGGTGAAATGATCTATAGTCACGGTTCGAATCATAGCAGAGGAGTGCTTGTCCTCATTAACGAACAGCTACAGTTCGAATTAAAAAATACCGTAATAGACGATAACGGCCGTTACATTTTATTAGAGATGACAATCCAAGACTCTCCATTCCTTCTGCTAAATTTATATGCTCCTACAAAACTCAATGAACAAGCAGCCTTTTTCGAAGAGATCTTATCTATTATTCAAACCACCAGCTTTGATGCAGAATGCAGAATTATCATGGGTGGAGATTTCAATGTTCATCTAGATGCTGCTCTAGATAACTCTGGAGGAAAAATTGAAACGAAATCTACTGTTAAAAAAATTCAAGATATAATGCTTGAGTATAACCTTATTGATATATGGCGAATTCACAATCCAGATAAAAGACAGTTTACTTGGAGACAAAAAACTCCTATCATTCAGCGACGTATTGACTTTTGGCTCATAAGTGATGAACTACAAGATGACATTAAAAAAGCAGACATCATCCCAGCTATCAGAACTGACCACTCAGCAATCAACTTGTCCGTCAATAGCCTTAAAGACCAGCCATTTGGGCCATCTTATTGGAAATTTAATTTAAGCCTTCTTGATGACGATACTTACATACAGCTTATTAATTCTGAATATCCAAAATGGATTACTGAATTCTCTGAAGTTAATGACTTAAGAGTATTGTGGGACTTAATTAAATATAAGATCAGACAAACTACTCTCCAATACAGCAAAATGATCGCCAAAAATCGAAAAGCACGGTTACAGAGATCCGAAGAAACCCTGAGACAATGCGAGGATTCTTAAAGATTATGGCGATAAACTCCTTCTTCACTGTAATTATAATGTTGCTGATCTTCCTAAACACCTTCCTAGATTTTATCGCGAGTGTTTTGAGACCTGGGCAACAGTCAATACTAGACAAATGACCTCGCGAGACGTCATCATGGATCAAATACTATGGAACAACCAACATCTGCGTATTGATGGCAAACCTCAATTTTGCAAAAAATCATATATGGCTGGAATTGTAAAGATTAAAGACATTCTTCTTCCGAACGGCAAATTAAAACCCTGGAATTTCTTTAGAGAAAAAGGGCTGAATTTGAACAATTATTTTTTAATTCTTGGTCTGTCAAAAGCACTTCCAGACTCATGGAGAGTCTTGATAAACTCGGACAATTCAGAACCCCCTGATGTACTAGAGCAGAATACCACCACAAATTCGGATTTAACTCAATTTGTGCTCAATTGTAATAATGAAGAAATTAAGCTAAATGAACTCACGAGCAAAAGATTATACTGGATTCTTTTAGGGGACATACGCGTCCATCCTACTGCAAGATTAAAATACAACTCGTTATTTGATGACCAAAATCTGGACTGGAAACAGATTTATCTAATACCACATAAAGTGACCTTAGACGTTAAAACAAGAATGTTTCAATTTAAAATACTTAATCGTATAATATATACTAACAAATTGTTGAATAAAATGAGGCTAACAGATACCTCGTTATGTACGTTTTGTGGAGAGTACGAAGAATCTCTCGAGCATTTGTTTTTACAATGTAAATTTACCAAAGATTTCTGGACGCACACTATTAACTGGTTAAATAAATCTAATATCACCATTTCTAGGTTAAATGATAGCGAAATTCTGCTAGGTATCACAAAAGAAAGTCCTCATTGGACTCTTCTCAACCACATTCTCATTGCTGGTAAGCAAGTAATCCATACTAATCGGCTCAGAAAAACAAAACCACTCTTACCTCAGTTAATAGCTAAGCTTAAATATATTGAACACATTGAATATTTTATCGCTAAGAAAAGAGACAGGCTTAAATTTCATCAACTGAAATGGGAAATTCTAAAGTTTTCTTAAGCAGCTATTGTATCTTTAAATAAGTCTTTAAAAGTCTTCATTGTTGTAAATAGTGCGTAGACATATCATGTTGTATAAAATGTAATGGCGCTTAGCAAATAATCAGGATTAGTGTCAAATATAAGTAGCGTTTATGTAAGCAACAATAGTATTGTTTTTGTAATGTAGTGTATGTAGTGTAAGGAACAGTAAAATCGTCTTTGTAAGATAGCTTTTCTAGTGTCAGTAACTGTATTGTAATGTAGTGTGCAAGTGTGCTGGAATAGTAATAAAGAGCAAAAAAAAAAAAAAAAAAATATTCCGAAGTTTCAAAGGAATTGGACTTTGCAAAAACAGAGAAATTTCAAGTTGAAAAATGCTTAGTTTTGGTCTTCATAATCGTAGAGCGCTCGGGAAAATTGTCGGGAAATTTTCGGCCCATAAAACTGTGACGTCAGTATTGGTGCGTTGTGAAATTGCGGGAAATTCAAAGTCTTTTAGTGATGAAGCTCACAAGAATGGAACATCATGGTGTTTTGTGCAGCACTAAACTGCTTAAATTATTCTAAGTCGAAAGTAAGTACGTTTAAGTGTCCAGCAAATTCAAAGCTCAGGAAACAATGGCTTTTGCCGGAAAATGAAAAGAAAAGAATTTCAGCCAGAAAAGAACTCTCGCATTTGTGCGGTTCATTTTACCGAAGACTACTTCAGAGAAAATCTGGCAATACGTAGGTTCTGATTTCAAGCCGCTAAGACTCCACCTCAAAGAGGATGCTGTGTCGCGGACTATTTCTTGTTTGTTCGGAAAAGAAATCACGGGGAAGAATGCCTTCCGAAGCACAAAGACCCCACTGTCCTTTCGGCTTTTGCTAAACGAAGGAAGTTAGAGGTATGCATTTTGCACCTTTCTTATTCTACCTAGAGCTTAGATAGAGTATTTGTTTTGATTATTAGCACTTTTAATTTGTTGGTTCGGCTGGCCATAACCAAGCATTAGAATTTGAGTTCGTTAGTTCAATATCCTCGCCAAATAATTTGCTTCCATGCACGTGCACGTGCTTTTTGACGCGTATAAAATTAAGCTTCAAATGTTGTATTTATGTTGGGTTTACAACCGTTAATTTCGAGCCCTAAATAACATGTACCGGCTAAATAAATATGGACCAAAAAACAGCTAATACAAACAGAACTCACAGTGTCCGCGGGGACGGTGTGTAAACGCTCAGTATTTATTTATTTTAACACTGAATTTTCCTTCAGCTGAAAACGACACGAATTTATTCATTGAAAGTTTTACCCTGCGTGATGCTTTGCAGTTTCCAATTTGCATTGAGAAATACCCTTTCATTCAAGTTAAATTTTTGTGTACAAATTTATTTTTGTGTTTTGTGTGACTCTCGAGTACAGAAAAGAAGCAGTGAATTCAATCTTAGCTCTTGGCCACATCCTGGGATAACTTAGACTCGATTACCAGCCGGCGTTCGGGGGATGAGCCCGGACGGCGGAAATCGAGCCTAAGGATAACTATTACGTGCAAATCCAAAAAAACTGCATTTAGATTGGGTATATAACAAAACTAATTGTTCTATACCAAGCTGAGCAGACTTGTGATTTTTATATGCCATCCAGTGTTTGAAAACCTCCTATATCGTACAATGCTTACAATTTTACTCAGTGCTTTGATAATTATTAATCTCTGAAACTGGATTACAATGTAGTGAAAAATATAACAACCATGTTTAAAAAATAAGCTTAGATTCTTTCAGAATTACCTGAATTACTTTAGACTGACTCAAACTCTCAAACTTTACATTATTCGCTCTTTAAACGACGATCGTCTCTTCGATCGCAAAACCGTGAAATAAAACTATTACGTCACAAAATTCAAAGCTCGATCCATTCCTTCCATTCTAGTGCGCGGTCATTTTGGAATCGTTTTCGTGAAGTCTTCGGAAATCTTCGTAGTTTTTGCTATAGTTCGCGCTTTAAGGCTCAGAAAAAAAAAATTCTTCTTACGCTTAGTTAATAATGAGTTCTTCTAGCGTTTGGTTGCTTTAAAATCGCTAAAGAAAGAATGTCGAAATTCTGGTTCATTTGACCTTTAATCACCAGGCCCCGGTTGTTCGAAAGCCGATTAAATTAACCCCTTATTAGTGCTTATTCCGCGATTAAATTTCTTATTCCAGGGATAACTAATCGGGGGATAAAACGGTGTTGCTGAAAGCAGATTTAATCTTCGATTAACTATCCTTCGATTTAACTCCGATTAAACAAGTAAAACCGGTCACTGGTGGCAGAAAACGGCTGAGCACTGGGGGTGGGAAGGGATAAAAATTGACAGCTTCCACACAAAAAAACGAAATTCAGCTTCTTTGGAAACAAAATAGAACAAAAAGAGAGCCCAAGTTTTTCTTAACAAAATCTCTAGCGTTCAGTAAACAATAGAAAAAGCTGAAATTAATGATCAAATAAATTCGGTGCACAACATGGGCAAATCTAGTATGGTTATATTTCATCAGCCGGAAAACAATGTGAACTCTTTAAAATGCTCGTTAGCTGGTGCTTTAGAAACCAAAAATTATCTCTATTGTAAATGTGATCTACAAATTCGCGAAACTGAGATGCTTGTCTTCAGTCGTCGCTAGAACGTTTACTCAGGTCTACTGTGAGCTCAGACGAAAGTTTGAAAAGCTCTCCTAAACGAAGCCATTGTGAATTTTAACTGCCGCCGGCTAATAAACTAAGAATGACAATGATTAATTGCATTTACTTGAATGAAACTAAACAACGTTTAGCTAGGGAAATAAAAAGGAGAAAAGACATTCATAGTTAAACTAAACGAAAACAGACTGAACTAAACGACGGTCTTAAGCTGAATTAAACAACCCTTTGAAGAACAAACAAATTCGACAGTAAACTAAACTTTGACAAGATTTTGGCCACAAAATCAAATAAATACTCGCCTTTTTGAAGCCAAACAAAACCTTTAATTCCACAACTGATGTTTTCTTTGAAATTACGGCGGTTAGTGAGCAACGATTTCTACCTCTGAGAGAGAAAATTGGTTGAATTTCTTTGCTTCGCATTTGTGTCAATAATTGTGCTCGCCATCTCCCGACAGCGGTCCATCCGTGTTGTGAAACTCGAAAAACCGGGGTGTTACTAATACCGGGAACGGGGAACGGGGAACGGGGAACGGGGAACGGGGAACGGGGAACGGGGAACGGGGAACGGGGAACGGGGAACGGGGAACGGGGAACGGGGAACGGGGAACGGGGAACGGGGAACGGGGAACGGGGAACGGGGAACGGGGAACGGGGAACGGGGAACGGGGAACGGGGAACGGGGAACGGGGAACGGGGAACGGGGAACGGGGAACGGGGAACCGGGAACGGGGAACGGGGAACGGGGAACGGGGAACGGGGAACGGGGAACGGGGAACGGGGAACGGGGAACGGGGAACGGGGAACGGGGAACGGGGAACGGGGAACGGG